>PVIH01018860.1:0-37173 GCA_004025045.1 Sigmodon hispidus
CCTCCCTCCCTCCCTTCCTTCCTTCCTTCCTTCCTTCCTTCCTTCCTTCCTTTCTTCCTTTTGCTTTGGTTTGTTTGAGGCAGCGCCTCTCACTGAACCTGGATCTCACTGATTGAGCAGGATTGGCTGGCTACAGGGCATGGGGAGCCTCCAGTCTCTACTTCCCCAACAGTGGAATTAAAGGCCTGCTGCACCATGCCCAGTGTTTTATATATGTGTGGGATCCAAACTCAGGTCCCCTGGTTATCTCCCTAGTCCCAAAGTTTTATGCTTTATGGACATAGTCCCCCTTACCCTTTCTTGCCTTCATCAACAAATGTCTGTTCCCCCCAGAAGGCTATAGTTGTATAGTCTAGGTAAAAATGATCCAGCATTTATTGGATGCTTCTTTTTATTATTTTTGTTTTGTTTTGTTCAGGCTTTATTTGGGAGATGTATTGGATGATTCTTGATGCTGGGCCTTCACGGAATGTTTTATATTTGGGAGCTTATGTCACTGCCTTCTTTATGTTCCTCCTCCGAGTCAGAACTATAATCATCTATGTCCATTGTACAGATGGAAAAATTGAGGCTCCCAGAACTTAAATACATTGTCCAGAAGGCCACAGCTGGTAGCATTTGGAGTTTGGAAGGTTTTGTTTTGTTTTTACTTTTTATTGATATATAAATGCCTATGGGAATATATGCCATGTGTGACTACAGTGCCCTTGGGAGCCAGAAGAAGGTGCTTCCTGAAGCTACAGGCTCTTGTGTGCTCTCTGATGCGCAAGCTGTAAAAGCAAACTTGGGTCCTCTAGAAGAGCACCAAGTGCCCTTAACCCCTGAGCCATCCCTCCAGCACCAACATTTTGGTTTTACCCAAACTGGCCAGAATTTCTTTTTAGTTCTTGTCCACTCCTAGATTTCTGTTCCTATGACAACCTTCTAACCCCTGGTCTCTCTCCATCCCACTGATGCTTCTCTGCCTGATCAAAGAAGTAGGCAAACTCCCCTTGGCCTTGCTTCCTCTGCTCCCCAGGCAGCTCGTATGCCAGGTTCCCTGTCAAGCACTGGGCCTTGCTGAGCCTTGCTTCCCAGGAGTTGGTCACCTACGCCAGGGCAGTTCAGTCAAGTGTCACTGGAGGATGTGTGCCCCTAGGCTAGATAGAGGTGTGGTGCATGTGAGACACCAGTAGGAGAGGGGTAAGTGGGTGAGGCAGGAAAGGCCAAAGGGAATGACTTCTGTTCTCACAGGGAGGTGAGAGTCATGGCCTGGAGGCCTAGAGAACCAGGCCCAACATTGAGCAAGAAGAGCGGAAGCCAGGAGAGATGGTCAGGGCCAGCACCTACTGGGAGATCTTTAGGATAAGACAAGTGTGCAGTAGGAGAGACAGGGAGGTGCTCCGTCTTCTGGCTCTGCCTGCCTCCTGGCAGCCTCCCAGCAACAGTAGAGGAACAAGAACCAGGAAGGTGCCAGGAGCAGCCCACATTGAGTGGTCAGTAGGGGTTCACTGAAGATACTGTGGCAGCCACTGGCTAGTGTTGACCCTAAGTATGTCACCTTCTTGCAAGATGATTTGGGTCTTTGACTTGAGACTTGAGTCTAAAACAGACTCAAGCAAGCATTTGAGCCGGTGTTTCTTAATCTACACAACAGAATCACCTAGGGAGTGTTCGTTAAACATGATATCAGGGGAAGTGTGTACCAACTGTTCTCAGTTGGTGGTGTGCATCATCTCTACATGAAACAGGAGTGGGCTGGGCCAGGGGACTGTCTGTCCACCTTCATGTTTATCTGATTTTTGCAATGCTAGGTAAGGGATAGAACCCAGGTTTCACAGCCTAATGAAGTAGAGATGGTCTAGTTATTGAAAGGATTAACTTGAGGGCATAGTCAAAAGACACAGCATAGTATCACACACCTTTAATTCTAATTCTTGGGAGGCAGAGCCAGGCAGATCTCTGTGAGTCCCAGGCCAGCCTGGTCTATATAGTGGAACCCTGTCACACATACACAAAAGAAGATACAGGGAGTTGAGTGCCAGCTTAAGGGACTCTGGCTGTGCCAGGCCTTTGGGGGCACCGTAACAAGTTGGTAGGCTTCCTCTACCCAGGGAAAAGGTGGACAGCAGGTTGATAGAGAAGCATATACTGGAACTGGCCTGCTTTTGGAATGCTAAGCCAGCACTCTGCGGCTAATCTGTACCCCCAGCCCTTTGTTTATTTTTACTCTTTACTTTGTGTGTGTGATGCTGAAGTGTAAGAAGGGGTATGTATACGTGTAGATGTCTTCATATGTGTGACTGAGTATGAGGCAGGAGCATTCCCTGCTGAAGAAGGGAGCAGCCTTGGGGATTAGCCCCCATCTTCCACTTTGGAGACAGGGCCTCCTGCTGTTGCCACTGTACACCATAGGCCAGACCCTTTGGTCTATAAACACTCTACCCAGTGATTTTTTTTTTAAACTTTATTTATTTATCTATTTGCCTTCGTGTTTGCCTGGAACTGGAACTACAGACAGTTGTTAGCTGCCATGTGGGTGCTGGGAATCGAACCCGGGTCCTCTGGAAGAGCAGACAGTGCTCTTAACCGCTGAGCCATCTCTCCAGCCCCTGATGTAGCGTTTTTTTTGGGGGGATATTGTTTGTGTGTTTATATATATAGTATATATGCTTGTAGTAAATGTTCACTGCATGTAGGTACATGTGCTTGAGTATGTGGAGGCCAGATGAGGATGCCAGATGTTCTGCCTTCTCCATCTCGTTATTTTGAGGCAGGGTCTCTCCCTAACCCTAAAGCCAAGCTTGTAGCCAGCAAGCCTTAGTGACCCTCGTGTCTGTGTTCCCACTATACTGAGGTTATAGATGTAAGTGCAGTCATGCCCAGCTTTTCACATGAGTGCTGGGGATTCGAACTCAGGTGCCCATGCTTGCAATGCAAGTGCTCCTACTCTCTGATCTATCTCCCCAGTGCCTTACTTTTTCTTTTGAGATATTGTCTTACTGAATAGTCCAGACCGATCTTAAACTCCCTGTAGCCCACTCAGGCATTCCTCAGCCTCCTAAACAGCTGGAATTATGGGAGTGTAGCGCTAGGCCCCAGTTCTAGGTAGGGGAGTTTTAAATGTTCAGAGAAGGTCTGGATAGAATCAAGTCTTGAAGGGTGAAAAGGAGACTGACCTGTAATGAGGAACAGAGAAATGACACCTGCGAAGGCCCTGAGGCGAACACATACTGCCTACTTTGTATCCTTCATATCCATGCATGGGAAGAGAAAACCAAGTTAAGTGGACAGGAATCAGCAGGGACGGATACACAGGGCTAGAATTAAGAGCTCAATTCTTCCCTGTGGGGTGAGCTTCCAGATTCCAGTGTTGTTATCTACCTTCAGGATAGATAACAAATGACCTGGGGCTGCTCATTTCCCCTTTATGGGCCTGTTTCCCTTTAAGGTGGACTGGCCCAGTTATATGTGCCAAGTTGGGCCCAAGTAGAATCCTGGGAGACTCTAGATGTCCACACATAAACTAAATCAATAAATGCCCACCACCGTATGGCGCTGGAAACCTTTGGAGGCTGTCAGTGACATTTGTTCGTATGTTCATAATTGAGCGAAGTCTTTCTTTACATGCCATTCTTGTCCCCAGGGCAGGCTATCCGCCAGCATTGATTCACTGGGCTGAGCTGGCTTTATTTCACATGCTCTCATCTGTCTAGGTTCAGGAGGAGGAGAAAGAGGTCTGGGGATCTGGAGGCAGGGGCTCAGGCCCTGTGGCTGTGTGGCTAAGGATAGGGCGCTGAGAAGGTGTCATTTTTTTATGAATGATTTCCTGACAGGACTGACTCAGCCTCAGCCAGAGGCTACCCTGGCTAGGGAACAAGCCTCTTTTCCGGAGCTTAATCTGCCCTGGGGCAGATGGCTCCAGAGACGGAAAAGCCTGCAGCTCAGAGTGATGAGGTGGGGGACATCAGTGGTCTTTGGCGGTTTTTCACCTCAGCTTTTCTTAGCTCTCAGGGTAGCAGTGGGGGAGGAGCAGACCCACAGGCTTCTCCCCTGTCTCTGGCTCTGGGCTCCCTCCTGCTTAGGCCTGCTGTCAGCAGCTTTCAGCTCCATTGCCTGCCTGGAGCCTGCCCAGCCTCCAGCAGAGCCATAGGAGGAGTAACAGGCTTGCTCGACAGGATCCCTCAGCTCCCACAAGCCTCTGCAGCCAGGCCTAGAAACAGCAGGCAGGGTGGGAGCAAGGTGAGGGCAGAGCTCCTAGGAAGCCGGAGGGGGAGATCAGGAAGGATTCTGCCTTCTCTACCCATGTACCAGCCCCCAGCTCCCTCCATAGAATATTCTAGCGCTGGAATGTCCCCTAGGTTCAGAGAAATCATTCCTGGAAATAGCTCTGTGCTTTGGCTGGTGTGAGAAAGTTTTCAGGTCTATCTCAAAGCCTGGGCAGAGTAGATCATGGTGGTTCACACCTGTCATCCCAGCATGCAAGAAGCATAGGCAGAAAGGGCATAACAAGTTCAAGGCCAACCTGGACTACATAGTGAGTTCTAGGCTAGCCTGGGCTCTAGAAGCCATATATGAAACCCTATCTCAAAAAACAAGCTGAGTGCAGTGACTTGCTTCAATCCCAGAACTTGGGAGCCATAGGCAGGTAGATCTCTGGAGTTTCGGGCTAGCCTGGTCTACATAGAGAGTTTCAGGACAATCAGAAAGACACAGTGAAGCCCTCTCTCAAAAATAACAAATCTGGGGCTGGAGAGATGGCTCAGAGGTTAAGAGCACTGATTGTTTTTCCGGAGGTCCTGAGTTCAATTCCCAGCAACCACATGGTGGCTCACAACCATCTATGATGACATCTGGTGCCCTCTTCTGTATACTATATACATAATAATAAAAAAATAACAAATCTGGGGGCTGGAGAGATAGCTCAGCGGTTAAGAGCGCCATCTGCTCTTCCAGAGGACCCGGGTTCGATTCCCAGCACCCACATGGCAGCTAACAACTGTCTGTAGTTCCAATTCCAGGCAAACACCAAGGCAAATAAAGAAAGAAAGGAAGAAAGAAAGTTTTTTTAAAAAAAAAATCCGAATTTAAAAAAAAAAACTAAAATAAAAACAGCCAGAAAATTAGGGGTTCAAGGCTGGCCACAACTACAGGGAGTTTGAGGCCAGCCTGAGCTCCAAAAGATCCTTTCTCAAGTAAAGACAAAGACAGAGAGGCAGGTGGCTAGAGGAGTCAGGGCTCCAGAAGTCCTTGCTAAAGGGTCTTCCGTCTCCATGACGTCACAAAGCTTTGAGAAGATTGACCTCCTACTTGCCAGAAGAGTCTAGTCTGCGAGTACGTTCGGCTTACCTGTTTTCACTCTCTGCCCCTCGCTTGGCTCACTGAAGGGCACTGAGATAAGCCCAGCCCTGGCTCAGCTTCGCCACAACTCTCTCTGCACAGGCCTCAGAGAAGAGATAAGAACCCAGGGCTCCTGAGGTGATGGTGCCCATGGTGGGCTCTGGGACTATCGTGGCAGGAGAGCACTAGGCTCCTGTACTCAGCTGCGATGATGGATTCCGGGAAGCACAGAAGGGTGAGAAGGATCTAGACAGTCAAGTTCTGAGGAGCCTCTGGCACAGGCCTCCTTCTCCCACTGCTTTGTCAGCAGGCCAAACACTGGAATTTTGTGCCAAATCTCTGGAAAGAGCCCTGTCCTGCCAGCCAAGGGACAGAAAGACAAGATTGACGGTTCCATGCGTGGTGCTGATGCCAAACGACTGTGATCCCTGCCCTTGGGAAATGTAGAGAAGAGGATCTGAAATTCAGGATCTGATGCCAGTTTGGGCAACATGAGACTCGGTCTAGATAGATAGATAGATAGATAGATAGATAGATAGATAGATAGATCTAAAATAAGTGAATACGCCACCGGCCTGGAAGCTGCCCCCAGCCTTACATACCATCTCTGAGCAGGTATACCGATTCCCTCTCCTACCCATACTGACTGGGAGCCAGGCAGGTGTGACTGTTTCTGTCTCAGTGTCTGCTCTGGTGGAGTGAATTGGGGAATCACACAGGCCTGCTGGTATTCACAGTCAGCTGCCTTTCTGGACAGCC
The DNA here is from genome assembly GCA_004025045.1 of Sigmodon hispidus. Taxonomy (NCBI): domain Eukaryota; kingdom Metazoa; phylum Chordata; class Mammalia; order Rodentia; family Cricetidae; genus Sigmodon; species Sigmodon hispidus. Next base: position 6,079 of record PVIH01018860.1, read on the forward strand.
AGCATGGCTGGGGGTGGCTGCTGTTGTCATGGGCATTTCATCTTGTCCCAGATGGAGGTTACCATCCTTTGGTTCCCCCATAGAACCCTGGTGGGGACTTCCATCCCTGTACTTAGCTCTTCAACATGCCTGTCTCCCTAACTAGACAGTAAGTTTCCTGGAGTTCTGATGTATCAAACCTCGCTGCTGACACCCATTACTTGTGAGAACTTCTGACTGTCTCTCAGGAGGGAGAAGGGGAAGTCCCTTCCTGCCCCTGTTTTGATATTAGAGATCGAAACCAAGTGCTTTCTGTTCTCCCCTCTTTCTTTATTGGCCGAGTTGGGATGCCGTAGTGACTTCTGAAGCCCTGGACACCGGACCTGGGGAAGAAGGTGACTACAGGCTGTACTTCCTCTTCTACACACACCTGCTACATCCTGACCAACCCTGCGGTTGGTTTCTGCCCTCTGCGAGAGCAGATAAACCAAGCCTACAGACCCAGCACCACTCCCCACCCCCCAGGCCTCCCCTGGCTGGGTTAGGTAGCAGGTCCTTTACCCTGGGTGGTACTTGGCATGCAGTTGCTGGATACAGGCGTACAGCAGGCAGGTAGATTGGCAAGCTGACAAGTAACAGCCTCTGGGTTGCCAAGGACATTTGACACACTGCCCTACAAGCTTGCATCTTGGAACAATGCTGAGCTGAGCTGGCTCTGTAGCAAGAATACTACAAATCAGCCCTCACTCCTGGGCTCTCAGCATGGGGCAGTGAGGATCAGAAAAACCAGTGGATGTGAAGGAGATGCAGGCTTTCTCACCTGTTTGGGGACTCGGGGCACTGTGCCCTGCAACTGAGGGACTCAAGGGTCCAGCTCAGCAGCAAGAGGCTTCTTAGACACTTGATGCTCACCAGGCCTCCCAGGTGTCCCAGCTTCTGCCCAGGGCGTGCACTGGACCTACAGGCCATATGAACAGGGCAATCCTGCCTGGCCTAAATGGCAGCTAGGAAGACAGACTCTAATACTGCAGGATTATGTCATAGCCTGGTTCTGTGCCTCAGTTTCTCTGCTAGATAGTTCTTCAAGGTCCAGCCCTGTTGCTTCTGGGGTTTTAGTACTACACACAGCTCTTCTCTGACCTTACAGGGGACCCATGGACGAGCTCCTCCTCACTGGTAGGTCTCAGGCCACTGTCCTTTTCTCCAAGAGGCCTTCCCTGGCCACTCATCTGCCTCATCTCATGGGCACTGTGTTTCAGGGCTTTTATGTATTGACCTCTCCTATTGTTTTCTCCCAGCACCAGAGCTTGGTGCTTTTGTTTTGAAACAGGCTCTCACATAATCCTGTCTGGCCTTGAAACAGTACCCAAGAATGACCTTGAACTTCTGGTCTTCCCATGTTTATCTCCCAAACACTGACATTATAGGCATTTGCCATCTTGTCATTTTAGGTTTATTTTTCATTTATTTCATTGAGACGCAATCTCTTCAAGTAGCCCTGGCTGTCCTGGAACTTGCTCTGTAGACCAGGCTGGCCTTGAACTCACAGAGCTCTGTCTGCCTCTGCCTCCCGAGTGCTGGGATTAAAGGCATGCACCCAGTTTATGTTCACTGTCATTGTCTCACTCTATAGCTCAGGCTGCCCTGGAATTCATTCTGTAGCCCAGGCTGGCATCCTGGAATCTATGTCTGGCTTAAATAAGTATTTGGTGACTGAATGAGTGAGTAAATGTCCTGAGGGTCTCTACTGTCCTTTAGCTAACACTCGGTGCCCACTGAATCAGTAAGAAGGGGTCTTGCTATGTAGCCTTGGTTGGCCTGGAACTTGCTATATAAACCAGGCTGGCCTCAAGCACACAGAACTGTCTGCTTCTACCTTCCAAGTGCTGAGATTGAATGTGTGTGCCACCATGTCCAGCTTCTCTCTGGACTTTGGAAGGGTAGCAGACAGCAGGGAGCATGCTGGTACCTTGGGCATCCAGCTAGGAACAAGAATGGGCCTTTCTGGAGCCACCACTGTGGTTACCATCACTGTGTCCTTGCTGCCCTGGCTCCCTGCTGCCCCCTGGTGGCTGTGTGTGTATGTGGACTTATTCATGCCTGAAGCCTGGTGTGTTTGCAGAAAGAAGTGAGACCTGTAAGGAGGACTCTGGACCTGAGGTAGACAGAAAGCACTGGGAAAACGGCCAGTTTGACCTGAAAAGATAGGCCAGTAAATAAAGTGTTTGCTACACAAGATCAGGAGCCTGATTTTTGGATTTCTAGTACCCACATATATACATATAAAAGAGGAAGGAAAGAAGGTCAGAGCATTCAGGACTAAGCTGGCCAGCCCTTGGACCAATAGCACCTCTGGGTGGTTGTATATAAAGTGCTGACTGTCTGGGGATTTGCTCTTTCCCAGTTAAGCAGTGTATACTTTTCCCAGCTCTGAGCATCAAACTATCTCATGAAACCATTTGTGCATTTCCACCACCAGGGACCCTAACACAAGCATTGCACTAGTAGGTAGATTGTATTTGAATATTTCGAAAGATGTCTGAACCTTTTGGACCATTTTTATCTACTTGTTTATTTGTTTTTGAAACAGGTTCTCATTGAAGCCCTTGCTGGCCTGAACTCACCATGAAGACCCCAATGGCCTTGAACTAGAAGAGATCCGCCTGCTTCTACCTCTTTGTTCCTTCGAGTTTGTTTTGTTTTTAATTTTTGAGACAGGATCTGGTTTGTATAGACCTATCTGTTCTTGAATTCTCTTCATAGCTAAGGCTGGCCTTGAAATTCTAAGCTTCCAGATTCCATCTTCCAATGATTATGGGATGGGTAGATGGCTTCCCCATAGTCTCCTGCTTGGAAATGGAAGGTCTGAGTTAACAACAGAGACAGCCAGGTGGTGGTGGTAGCACACACCTTTAATCCCAGCAGGCAGATCTGTGTGTGTTTGAGGCCAGCCTGGTCTACAGAGTAGAGTTCCAGGACAGGCTCCAAAGCTACACAGAGAAACCCTGTCTGGGGAGGAGGGGATGCAGAAAGAATGAGCAGAGATGGTACTTATCTGTAATCTCAACACTCAGGAGGCTGAAGTAGGAAGAGAGTTCAAGACCAGCCTGAGGGGCTGAAGAGATGGCTCAGAGGTTAAGAGCACTGACTGTTATTACAAAGGTCCTGAGTTTGATTCCCAGCAACCATATGGTGGCTCACAACCATCTATAATGACGTTTGGTATCCTCTTCTGTATACTGTATACATAATAAATAAAATAAAATTTTAAAAAAAAGACTAGGGGCTGGAGAGATGGCTCAGCGGTTAAGAGCACCGTCTGCTCTTCCAGAGGTCCCGGGTTCGATTCCCAGCACCCACATGGCAGCTAACAACTGTCTATAGTTCCAGTTCCAGGCAAACACCAAGGCAAATAAATAAAATAATAAATAAAGTTTAAAAAAAAAAAAAAAAGACTAGCCTGAGCTGCCCTAGCAAGGAGCCTAACAAAGATAAAGATGAGGGGCAGCATGGACAACAGGACCAAGTTGTTTTCTCTGTATCCATTGCCAGCAGTTCATTCTTCCACAATGGCCACACTTACTTTTAGCTGAGCCAGCAAATACTAGGGAGGGCAGTGCTGGGGCCTGCTGGGGTGGCTCAGTCAGTGGGTCTCAGAGAACTTGGCTTTCCAAGCCTGTCTGATCCCTTAGCCCCTCTCTGCCTCCAAAGCAACCCCCAGGCAGCTTCCTTCCTAGCCCTTCGACTTTTTTATTTTATGTGAATTGGTGTTTTGCCTGCATGTATAACTACATAAGGGTGTCAGATCTTGGAATTACAGACAGTTGTTAGCTGCCATGTGGATGCTGGGAATCGAACTCAGGTCCTCCGGGAGAACAGTCAGTGCTCTTAACCACTGAGCCATCTCTCCAGCCCCTCAACGGCAGTTTCTCAATCCCTCCCCACAGCAAGCACATGGCCCCAGAACATCCCATGACCTGGCTGTTTTATTCCTGGAGAGACATCGCAGTAGGCAAAGGCCAGTGTATCTCTGGGCATTTGAAGAGTCTCACAAACATGTTATTGCAAATGGAGCCAAGAGGCCAAGGGTAGGACACACAACCACTCACCAGGGCTTTGTAGACTGTGATTGATTCAGCATGACCCTCTCTCTTACCCAGTTCTGGAGTATTGAATCTAGGGCCTCCTGTGTGTTAGATAAGGGTTTGTACAAATGAGCTATACCTTTTAATATAATTAATTTCTTATTATTTTGGTATGTGTGGGAGAAGAGTCTCATATAGCCCAGGCTAGACTTATGATATAGTTAAGGATTACCCTGAATTCTGGGTCTTCCTGGATCTACTTCCTGAATGCTGGGATTTCAGTCATGTACTACCACACCTGGCCCTCTTTTGCTAATAATATTTTATTTTATTATATTATAGTTACTTAAAGATTTTATTTTAATTACGGATGTGTGTGTGTGTGTAGATGCCCAAGGAGGTCACAAGAGTTAACCCTCTGCAAAACAGTATATGCTTTTTTCTTTTTTTTTTTTTAACTTTATTTATTTATTTATTTGCCTTGGTGTTTGCCTGGAACTGGAATTACAGACAGCCATCAGCTGCCATGTGGGTACTGGGAATCGAACCCTGGTCCTCTGGAAGAGCAGACGGTGCTCCCAACCGCTGAGCCATCTCTCCAGCCCCACAGTATATGCTTTTAATGACTGAATCATCTCCATAGCCTATATTTTTATCGATTGGTTTAAAATTTTATTTTTATTATCTTAAATTGTGTGTGTGTGTGTGTGCTTGCACTTGCAAGTGAGTACAGGATGCCTGTGGAAGCCAGAAGGGTCAGACCTTCTGGAACTGGTATTACAGGCTGTTGTGAGCCACCAGATGTTGATATTGGGAACTGAACTTGAATCCTCTGGAGGAGGAGTATGTAAGTATGTACAAATAAATAAGACTGAGCCATCTCTTCAGTCTTATTTATTTATTTTTAATTTTTATCTATGTATCTGTCTGTCTGTCTATCTACTTATTGGTTTTTCCAGACAGGGTTTCTCTGTATAACAGCCCTGGCTGTCCTGGAGCTTACTCTATAGACCAGGCTGGCCTTGAACTCACAGAGATTCACTTGCCTCTGCCTCCTGAGTGCTAGGATCAAAGGCCGGTGCCACCACTGCTGGGCTAAATTTTAAAGTTTTAATATTCTTTGTTTGGGGGCTGAAGCGATGGCTCAGAGGTTAAGAGCACTGACTGTTCTTCCAAAGGTTCTGAGTTCAGTTCCCAACAATCAAATGGTGGCTCATAACCATCTATGATAACATTTGGTGCCCTCTTCTGTATACTGTGCACATGATAAATAAATAAACTTTGGGGCTGGAGAGATGGCTCAGCGGTTAAGAGCACCTTCTGCTCTTCCAGAGGACCCGGGTTCGATTCCCAGCACCCACATGGCAGCTGACAGCTGTCTGTGGTTCCAGTTCCAGGCAAACACCAAGGCAAATAAATAAATAAAGTTTAAAAAAAAAAAAAAAAAAAAAAAACTTTAAAAAAAAAATAATAAATAAAGTTAAAAAAAATTAAATAAAGAAATAAATAAACTTTAAAAAAATTCTTTGTTTGCATCTAATAACTATAGACAATAATGGGTTATGACATTCAAACATGTCACAATGCTTTTCTTTTCTGAGACAGGATCTTACTATGTAGACCAGGCAGGCCTCAGACACATAGAGGTCTGACTGCCCCTGACTCCCAAATGCTGAGACTAAAGACATGCATCACCGTGCCCTACTTACACAATGTGTTTTAGTCTTGTTCATACACACACTTGCACACATGCACCATTGCTCTCCCCCATTGCTCTCCACTCCCACCCCTCCCATGACTCCCCCTTTCCTTCCCAATATCTCCCCAAAGACACCAAACATTAGGGTTGTTTTGTTTCCAGGAGTTTTTTTTTTTTTTTTTTTTTTTTTTTTTTTTTTTTTTTTTTTTTTTTTTTTTTTTTTTTTTTTTTTTTTTTTTTTTTTTTTTTTTTTTTTTAAATAACTTTTTTTATTTATTTGCCTTGGTGTTTGATGGAACTGGGAACTGGAACTACAAACAGTTGTGAGCTGCCATGTGGGTGCTGGGAATTGAACTCAGAACCTCTGGAAGAACAGTCAGTGCTCTTAACTGCTGAGCCATCTCTCCAGCCCCTCCAGGAGTTTTTAAATTTATTTTATTTTTTGAGATAGGGCTTTACTGGGCTGGAGAGATGGCTCAGCAGTTAAGAGCACTGACTGTTCTTTCAGAGGTCCTGAGTTCAATTCCCAGCAACCAAATGGTGTCTCACAACCATCTATAATGAGATCTGGTACCCTCTTCTGTGTACTCTATACATAATAAATAAATAAATCTTTAAAAAGTAAAGAGGGCTGGAGATACCGCTCAGTGGTTAAGAGCACTGACTGTTCTTCCGGAGAATCTGAGTTCGATTCCCAGCACCCACACAGCAGCTAACAACTGTCTGTAATTCCAAGATCTGACACCCTTACACAGTTATACATACAGGAAAAATACCAGTTCATATAAAATAAAAATAAATACTAAAAAAAAAAAAAATAAAGAAAGAGATAGGGCTTTACTAAGTTGCCTGGCTGACCTTGAATTTATTCTGTAGTCTAGACTGGCCTTGAACTTGGAATTTTTCTGCCTTAGCCTACTGAATACTTGGAATTACAGTTCCTTGTATGGGTGATGTCTCCTTTAAAAACTTAATATAAAAATAATTTTTAAATTTACATATTAATTATATATAATGATGGCTTCATTGTGATAGTTTTGTATTTTGTAATTTTCCCATTCACTTAAAAAAAAATCTGTTACTGCTAGGCAGTGGTGGTATATGCCTTGACTTTCAGCACTCAAGATGCAAAGGCAGGCAGATCTCTGAGTTCAAGGGCAACCTGGTCTACAAAACAAGTTTCAGGATAGCCAAGGCTATGCAGAGAAGTTCTATCTTGAAAAACAACCAGCCCCCCCAATCTATCACAATAGTGGCACACACAGGAGGCAGGCAAATCTCTATGAGTTTGAGGCTAGCCTAGTCAATATAGTGAGTTCCAGGATAGCCAGAGCTAGTGAGATGTTGCCTCAAAATAAATAAATAAAATAAAATAAAAATAAATTGGGTGGTGGTGGCACACACCTTTAGTCCCAGTTCTCAGGAGGCAAAGTCAGGTGTATCTCTGAGTTTGAGGCTAACCTGGTCTACAGAGCAAGTTCTAGGACAGCCAGGGCTACATGGAGAAACCCTGTCTCAAAAAAACAATAAATAAAATAAAATCTGTTACATTTTATTTGTTTGTGTGTGAAGGGTTACATAAAATCTGTTACATTTTATTTGTGTGTGTATATATGTGTGAGGGATTACCTGTGCCAGAGCACCTGTGTGGTGGTCAGATGTCAATTTACGGAAGTCTGGGTTTAACTGACATTTTCATACATGTGAGTGCCTTCTATGTGCTCCAGCAGCTTTTTTAAATGATGTAAAAATATGCATATGGGGGGCTGGAGAGATGGCTCAGCTGTTAAGAGCACTGACTGTTCTTCTGGAGGGCCTGAGTTCAATTCCCAGCATCCACATGGCAGCTAACAACTGTCTGTAATTCCAAGATCTGACACCCTTATACATGCAGGCAAAACACCAATTCACATAAAATAAAAATAAATATATAAAAAATATGCATATGTGTGTGCCTAGAATTGGGTGTGTGCATTTGTGCGAGGGCTTTAGATGCCCTGGAACTGGAGTTACAGGAGGTTGTGAGCACGTGACATGGGTGCAAAGCATGGTCCTCTCCAGCCCCAGCTTAAGCACTTGCCTAGGCATTAACTCTGTACCCAAGACTACGAGCTGTAGGAATTATTAATCTTTTGATACACACTAGAGGACACAGAAGCCCAGAAGGGTTAAGCGTCTTGCCCAAGGTCAGGCTGCTACTTCAGGAGTAGAAGGGACCTCACGCTGAGATGGGCTGGTCTCGGTGCCCCACCTAATCTACGTGAGCCTACGCAGGTACAGGATTTCTCCTTTGTTGCTCAGCAACGCGGCCATTCTGAGAGAGGCAGAACGTGGCCAGCGTTTCAATGCTGGGTTTTTTGGCAAAACGTGTCTGGTTGGGTTCTTTGGGGCTTCATTAAATAGAAGTATGTTGGTCTCCTCCTGGGAAGATGCGGCTGTCGGGAAGGGTGGCTTTGGGTCGTGGGTGGGGGGGCAGCCTGTCTCCCACTCTTCTGTCTGCCCACAGGCTTGTCAGTATTCCCAGGGGCTCCACGGAGGCTGGTCAGTTGAAGCTTCAGCCACTTTCCGCCCTTGCCCGGTACAGCGGCCTGCAGGCGGGTTCACCTGTTCGGAACCACGCCAAGCAGGGGTTGGGCGGCATCCAAGGCAAACAATCGGATGGCATGATGGTACTCTCCCACGGCTCCCAAAGCTCTCGGAATGAAATCCAAGAAGACTCCACCCCTCTCCTTGCTTGCCACACACCAGATCCATGCTGTCTGAGCCAGTGGCCACAGGCCCTGTAGGAACTGAGAACTTGAAATTCGACCAATCCAGGCAGGGACGAGCTGTCCATATGAAATTTACTGTGTCTCAAAGCTGCAATTCAATAAGGCTGTTTTATGAGTACGTATTAGATTGATTACATGTTAAAATGATAACATTTTAGAAACATTGAGTTATGGAAAATAGTAGATTGGTTCATTTTATGATTTCTCCCCTTTCTTTTTTTTTTTTTATTTATTATGTATACAATATACAGAAGAGGGTACCAGATGTCATTATAGATGGTTGTGAGCCACCATGTGGATGCTAGGAATTGAACTCAGGACCTCTGGAAGAACAGTCAGTGCTCTTAACCTCTGAGCCATCTCTCCAGTTCCTTTTCTCCCCTTTCTCCTTCCTTCCCTTAGCTCCTTTCCTTCCTCCCCTTATTACCTTTCATTTTTAATTAGTTCTATTTTTTTTTTCACCGTTCATAAAATCTTTTGTTCTGTTCCTCATCCCTCACCTTCCCCAGGCCTCAAGCCTGCGGGGGGTGGGGGGCCGCACCCAGGCACAGGGTAGGATTTAAGAGTAACTGGCACCCCTACCACATGCGAATTGCCTGATGCTCACAGAACACACTATTATGGTCAGAGCTGGTCATTGCCCCGTGCGCTTGGCAGCCAGTCTCAAGTTCCTCCAACTGATGTTAAGCATGGGGGGGGGGCAAGCGGAGGGGGGAGCGGGGTGGGGGTAGGGGGGTGGGCGTGGGGCTCCCACTACTATCATGCCCTGCACCTTCTCCCCTCCCTGGGCTTCTGCTCCACCCACTATATGGCTTCCGTTTTGAACATCCACACTCAGCCTTAGTTTTCTGCTTGGGCAAAATGGCCTTTGACTCTGCACCTCTCTTTAGGGACACCATACTCCTCTGGCCCATCTCCAGCCTCTGCACCAAGGAACTAGGTCCTGGCAAAGATGTCAGTGTGGACAGATGACTATTCAGTCCTTTCCTGGCTCCATCAGCTGAGGCCTGCAGGCCTGATGGCTCCAAGGTCTGGCCGGTGCAGAGCGGCTTTGCTCTCACTTTCTCCATATCGCTGGAGGACTCCAGAGTGTAGCAGAAGAGCCTCCTGGAAGTCCTTTTTCTTTTTCTTTTTCTTTCTTTTTTTTTTTTTTTTTTTTTTTTTTTTTTTTTTTTTTTTTTTTTTTTTTTTTTTTTGGTGTTCTGAAAGATTTTTCTGTAGCCTAGGCTAGCCCCTAACTCACTATGTAGCTGAGGATGGCTTTGAATTCCTCATCCTCTGGTCTCTACCCCAGAAGTACTGAGATTATAGGTGTGACACCAAGTCCGGCTCTTGTGTTTTGTTATCCTGAAATAGTCTTGCTATGTAGCTCAGGCTAGCCTTGAATTTACTCTCCCCTCACCTCCCCCAATGGATAGCTAGAATTACACGTATGTGCCCCATACCTACCTCAAACGTTTCTTTTGCCTAGGGTTAGAGATCTGGCTCTGTGCTTGAGAGTGTGTCTTGCTCTTCCAGAGGATTCATTGCCAGCACCCAACTCCTGGCTAAAAACCACTTTTAACCCCAGCTTGAGGGGATCTCACACCTCGGGGCCTCTAGGGCACCTTCAGTCACATCTCTAACCCACACACATATGGTAACTAAAAATAGTACAGCTGGGCAGTGGTGCAGGCCTTTAACTCTGGAACTCAGGAGGCAGAGGCAGGTGGATCTCTGTGAGTTTGAGGCCAGCCTGGGCTACAGATTAGGTTCCAGGACAGTCAGGGCTACACAGAGAAACCCTGTCTCAAAAAAACAAAACAAATCAAACAAACAAACAAAACAAAAAGGTACAATTTTTTGAAAAGGTTTCTTTGCCTGCAGTGATGGCTCAGCAGATAAGAGTACTTTCTGACCTCCTTGCGGACACTGGTTTGATTCCCAGGCCTCATAACTGGTAGCCGATAACTGCCTGAAATTCCAGTGTCTGTATGTACATCACATGATTTATATAAATTTATCCAGGCATACCTAAATGCACATACGTGAAAATAAATACTTTTTTTTTGAGTCAGGGTCTTACTGTGTAGCCCTGGCTGACCTAGAACTTGCTTTGTAGACCAGGCTGGCCCCAAATGCTGGAATTAAAGGTGTGGGTCACCACACGCAGTCTCTTAACCTCAGAGCCATCTCTCCAGCCCAAAGATTTTATTATGTATACAGTGTTCTGCCTGCATGCCAGAAGAGGGCACCAGATCTTATTACAGATGGTTGTGAGCTACCATGTGGTTTTGCTGGGAATTGAACTCACGTCCTCTGGAAGAACAGTCAGTGCTCTTAAACTCTGAGCCACATCTCCAGCCCATTCCCAGTCTCAATAATTTTTCTTATGAATTAAAATTTTCCTTCTATAGCTTGCTGTCCTGTTTCCTCACATAGCCGTGTATACATTGACTTCTACTCAGTTTTTCCCAGCCTCAGGTGGAGGAGCCTTGTCTCTTTCCTCAGGGTGTGTGTGTGTGTGTGTGTGTGTGTGTGTGTGTGTGTGTGTGTGTGTGTGTATGTGTGTGGGGGGATGTTTCACTGTATATTGCAAGCTGGCTTGGAACTTCCTAGCCCAGTCTCCCAGGCTCATGATTGCCTCCACACCCAGCTTCCCTCAGAACTATTCACACTCCCACTGAATCCCTGACATTGTATTCAGTGGCACAGTCATGCCTCTGTAGGTTTACGGTCTTTCTCCCCCTGAGGGATGAGGAAGGTCTTACATCTGACCCCAGAACCTAAAATGATTGGACATCCCTGGGGCATCCAGAGGGAGGAGGGAGGGGGCAGCTTCCTCGTTTAGCATTGAGTCAGGGGGCTAGCAGGGGGCAAATCTTCAGCTACCCCTTCTGCTGGTGAGGGGTGAGTTAAAGCAAGAGTCGCCCCAGGGGAGGGGCCTGATTAGAGACTTGCTGAGTTGTTATAGGAGTGTGAAGCCTCTCCCAGGCATAATCACATAAACATATTTAGCTTCTCGGGCCAAGGACCAGGACTTTAGTGATGTGGATGAACTTGGGCATCACTGGGCAGCCCCAGAATTGACCCAACTTTGTTGTAATAGTACAGTTACCTTGGTAGGGCACTTAGCTCCCAGTCTATGAAGATTCACTAGGATGATGAGGACCAAAGGGCAGACCATGTGGATGGTACTGGTAGGATACAGTCTAGGGACACATAGGCCTCTGGCATTCTAAATTGTCATAGCAACCTGTGCCCCTGCCACATCTGTAGGCCCGCTGGTCATCAGAGGAACTTAAACAGAGCATAGCTGTTAAACCTGACACTCTCTTTTCACCCAAAGGACCCAACTTTAATCAGATCTGAAAGATAGGGTATCCCTTCCATCCTTCTGAGGAGCAAGTGAGATGACCATGAGGGTAAGAGCATTTGGCAGGCAAGCCTGAGCACCAGCGCTCAAGCCCCAGAATTTATACATAGAAAGGAGAATCAACTACACAGGTTGCCCTCTGATCCCAACACATGCTTACACACACACACACCACACGCATGCTCACTCACACATTTGTGAGCACATATACATACATGTACTCACATACATGTACAATCTCCCCAGGAGGAAGAAAAAAGGATGTTTCCAGAGCCTGCGCAGGTGGATGGCTATCTGGGGAAGGAGCAAAAACTCAATCCTGAGAATGTTCCCAGCTCAGTGGGATTCTGCTGGCTGGGAGGGAGCCCACTCTCTGGAAATCTGTATAGCAGCCTAGTGCCAAAGAAAAATTCTCTGGGGTGCCACCAAGCAGGTCTGGGGGGGACCTGGGAGGACCTCACACACACACACACACACACACCACAGCAAAAACTGAGGTGGCCTCAGTTTTTCTGAACACTGCTTCTAAAGGTGCTCAAAAGGCTGGTCCTGGGCTGTGGTTTGCTTAGTTTGTTTTGTGTGGTTCTGGGGGTTGAACTCAAGACCTCCTGAGGCTGAGGCAAGTGCTCTGTCACTCACTGGTCAGAACCCTCAGTCCTAAGATGGCTTTTCTAAGCTGTGTCTCTCAGACTGGATTTCACCTCCCAAGTTAGAAGAATCCAAGAGCGCTTAGTTTGGGAGCACCCAGAGACCACGCAGGCCTGGCATCCATTTCCTCTTGAAAAGCTGAGAGCATGCTCAGACTCCTGCTGGGGGAGAAAGGTGGGGGATAGAGGCTGGGTAGGCAGGGGAAGGGGGTGGATATCTCTCAGGGTGACAAGGTTCAGCTCTTCCCCAGCTTCACTGCGGCACTCAGCAATTCCCAAAGAAAAGCAAGAAACAAAGAAGACAGCTGAGGAATATTCTAGTTCCCAACCCTTGAAAGGCTCATCCTGGCAGGAAATTTATGGCTTACATGTGACTCCCAGAGACCCTAGGACCTCTGGATTCCTTGAGGGCAGCATCCATGTTCCTCCATAGTAGACAGCCGGTGAAGCCTGGTCCTTTGTGCAGGCTGCCTTTGGTCTCCTGTACTTTGGCCCATGGGGACAGAGCCCAAGACAATCTCATTCCAGTCCAGCTTTAGGGAACAGGCCTCTGAAGGTCATCTAACCACATCCCATCTCATCTATATATCTATATATCTTTCTCTATATTGTCCTATGTTCAATCATAAAAGCAGTTTATGTTTATTAAAGACTCAGACTACAGAAAGGAGAAAATGAAAACCATGTGTCACCCCACTGGCCAGAAATGGCTGCCGTGGTGTCTGATAGGTGCTGGGAGCATCTTTTTTCAGACCTTTGCTGGAGTGCCGTGTGCACTGCAGCAGAACCCCCTGCACCATGGCAGTCTTTCACACACTTGGCTGAGCTGAGCTGGGAGCGTTTTGTCTCAGCATTAACATTTTCTTTAAAGTTATTTAATGATTCTATAATAATCTATTAATAATTTATTTAGCCATTCTCCTATTTCCTTTTCTTCATTCTATTTTAATTCTCCCCCAAAGGAATTTAGTAGTTTTAAAAATTATACTTAAAAATATAAATTTAGGAGCCAGGCATACTGGCACAGACATCTGTAATCCCAGCACTCCAGGGGCTAAGGTCAGAAGGTCTTAAATTCAAGGTCAGTTTGGGACATTTATCAAGAATGACTCAAAACAGCAACAAATAAGCAAAACACCCCAAAATCAAAAACAAGTGTTTGTGGAGATGTCAAGACAGTCAAGAACACTTGTTCATCTTCTGGAGAACCAGAGCCAGCACTGAGGTCAGGTAGCTCACAGCTGCCTATAACATTAGCTCCAGGGCATTCAGTGACGTCTTCTGCTCTCCATGGGCACACATATAAACAAAGAAGCAAGCAATAAATGAATTAATTTGGGGGGGGAGAATGGGAGTTTTAAGGCAGGGTTTCTTTGTTTAGCCCTGGCTGCCTTGAAATATTTATTTATTTATTATGTATACAGTGTGCAGTTGTCATCATAGATGGTTGGTGAACTACCATGTGGTTGCTGGGAATTGAACTTAGGACCTCTGGAGGAACAGTTAGTGCTCTTAATCTCTGAGCCATTTCCAGCCCCGGCCTAGCTACCTTGTAACTCTCAGTAAACCAGGCTGGCCTTGAATTTACTGAGATCTGCCTGCCTCTGCTTACTGAGTGTAGGGATTAAAGACATACACTACCACCACCTGGAAATAAATAAATTAATTAAGGCGGCTGTTGAGATGGCTCAGAGATTAAGAGTACTAGCTGCTTTCCCAGAGGTCCTGAGTTCAATTCCCAGCAATAACATGGTTGCTCGCAATCACCTCTAATGGGATCTGATGCCTTCTTCTGGCATGCAGGTATAATTGCAGGCAGAGGGCTGGAGAAATGGCTCAGCGGTTAAGAGCACTGATTGTTCTTCCAGAGGACCTGAGTTCGATTCCCAGCATCCACATGGCAGCTCACAACTGTCTGTAGTTTCAGTTTCCAGTTCCAGGCAAACACCAAGGCAAATAAAGTTTTAAAAAAAGAATAAAAAAATAAATGCAGGCAGAACACTATACATTAAAAAATAAAATAAAGAATTAATATAGGTCAGGTGGCAGAACGTTTGGCTAGCATCTACCCATCCCCTAAAAAAAGCACAAAATGAGTACACTGACCTGTAATTCAGACACTTAGGAGGTGGAAGCAGGAGGATTGCAGAAACCTAAGACATCACCCAGGCTAGGGAAGTACTTTGCCAACCCCAGGAGATGTGATTCCCAGGCATGTGGTACACAGACATACATGCAGGAAAATACCCAAACACATTAAATAGTTTAATAATCTTTTTAATAAAGTACCAGGCCAGCCAGGACTACATAGAGAGACCCTGTCTCAAAACAAAACAAAGCAGTAGTAGCCTAAGACATGAGGTGAGGTCCATTTACCCGGGCTTCTCTTTTTAAAAACTATTTTACTGTACATAGGGCAGACAAGGGCCTCATTCCTTCCTCTTTCTGTCCTTAGCTCAAACTGCTTACCAGGAACTGTGACGCTTCTTGGCTGTTTGATTTTGTAGAAGTTACTTACCTTCCCTGAGCCTCTATCATCTCATCTGTAAAATGGATCTGTGAGGTATTAGGACAGCTATGAGGCTCAGGGCCACCTTGCACAGCTTGGCCAAGTAGTGAGCACTTGAGAAGCAGCCGCCACCCCTCTGGTGGCAGCTGCCACCCCTCTGGTGGCAGTAGCCTGGTTTTTGTCCATGGTCCATCTCCCTTGCAGGAGTCAGCTGAACGGAGGGCCATGGGATGGTCTTGTGCTGGGGTTAGCTGGGAAGCACTGGGCTTGCACATCTCCTGAGACCCTGGCAGCTATCTCTGGCAGTTTGCCTTGGCTCTGTCACTCATGTCCTTCTGCTGGGAAGGGCACAGGCTGCATCTGGGGCCCAGCTGGGAGAGGACCATGATTCCTCTGCTATGTTGCTCCTCCATTTACCCTCCCTGCTCACCTCTGCCAGCTCTCGGCTGGGACAGAGACTGTGTAGTAAATGCGCATGGAGGCCCTGTGCATGGCGTGCATGCTGTCCCTGAACCTCCAGCCTTCAGACTTTATTTGTTTGATTGATTTGGTTGTTTTAGGACAGGCTCTTGAGTAGCCCAGGCTGGCCTTGGACTTCTGTGCTGGGATTAACAGGTGTATGATGCCTCGCCTTGGCCTTTGGGCTTCAAATAAGGGGAAAAATAAAGTCCCTTGAGAGGAGAGAATGAAATCTGCCTTGAGATGACAGCTGGGCCACTGTCACTGTCACACCCAAATTTATAACAAAATGACTCAATACTGCTGCGCAGACAGGAAAGGCGTCGGGCACAGAGCCAAGCTGGCTTTGCACCTGGGCCTGCTGCAGACCCAGGATGTGGGCAAGTGGCCTTCTTCTCCCAGTCATCTGGGAAGCTAGGCAGCTACCTCTGGACTTCCTGGAAATTCCTGTGAGGTCACTTTCGGGGGCTCTGGCTGGGTTGTCCAAGGCACAGCATGGTGAGTTCCTGGCTGGTGATAAAGTGCCCTGGGCTTCAATTTCCTCTCCTGCATAGTGAAGATGAAGCTACCAGTTGATCCAGATTCTGGGAAAGGTGAAGAGTAGCAGACTGTAATAAGTCTGACACAGGGACTATTCACTGGGCCAGGATTATGTGGAGTTCCTTTGCCGGTAGAAGCAAAGCCAGGATAAGGATCTGCCTCTGCCTCAGGCCCCCTGCTTAGGGTTTCTCTTCCTGCTCAGGGTTTCTCCTCCTGCCCAGGGCTTTTCCTCCTGCTCAGGGTCTCTCCTCTCACTCAGGGTTTCTCCTCCTGCCCAGGGCTTCTCCTTCTGCTAAGGGTTTCTCCTCCTGCCCAAGGCTTCTCCTCCTACCCAGGGCTTCTCCTTCTGCTCAGGGCTTCTCCTCCTATCCAGGGCTTCTCCTCCTGCTCAGGGCTTCTCCTCCTTGACCACATCAGGACAACAGAAGAGGCAGAGTGACCTTCATCAAACTAGAAATGCAATCCCAGTGTCCTTGGCGCAGTGTGTGGCGGGAAGTCTGTACAGCAGCTGCCACCAGCTCCCCTGATGGCCCCAGGAAGGCTCAGTGGGGACTGGGCTTGGGGATGGTGGCTAGGCACTAGGGTCTCATCTGGCAGACAATGACCCTTGGCCTCCTGCCCCATCATCCATGATGCTCCAGTGTCTCCCTCCCAGCCTTCTGCTCACACTGTCCCTGCTCCAACAGAATGCCCACAAAATGCTTTATGACTTTTTTTCTGGCTGCAAAAGTAATTCTTGTTTAGTGCAGGGAGAAAATTTCAGTAAAATTAAAGTTAAGAGCCAGACATAGTGGCCCAGAGCTTGAAGAGAAGGAGGGAGGATCGAGCTTCAAGGCAATCACTGGCTACATATCAAGTTGGAGGCTAGCCTGGGCTACATGAACCTTGTCAAAACCAAACCAAACAAACAAGCAATAGAAAAGGATCTGAGTTCCGAAATTTTCAAGTGTTTTATGCATATGTTAATAGAATTTTTTTTTTTTGCAGCCACAGAATCCTATGATATTTGCTTTAAAAAAAAAATTCCATGCACTAGAGAGATGGCTTAGGAGTTAAGAGCCCTTACCGCTCTTGCAGTAGATCCCAATTCAGAATTCAGTTCCCAGGTAGAGGGATCGAACACCCTTTTCTAGACTATGTGGACACACACACACACACATGCAAACACAAGTGCACAGACAGGAAGATCCCTGCAGCTCACTGGCCAGAAACTCTAGTCCAATTCGTGGCTTCCAGGCTAATGAGAGACTCCATTTCGAAGGAGGCAGATGCCAGCTGAGGTGGTGCATGCTTGGAACCCTAGTGCTGGTCAGGTAAAGGAAGGTGGACTTCTGTGCATTTGAAGCCTGCCTGGTCTATATAGTGAGTTCCAGGTCAGCCTTGTTTCCAAAAGAGTGGGAGATGGTCGTGTTTCCAAAAGAGTGGGAGATGGTCGTTCTAACCTCCATTTCTCAAAGGAGGTAATGATATCTAAGGTTGTTCACACACAACTCTCTCTCACATACACACATTCATGCACATTCACAAACACACACCTTTAAAGATTTGACTCGAAAACTGGTTATAGTGACTCATGCCTATCATCCTAGCACTCATGAGGCAGAAAAGGCAAGATGACTAAAATTTAAGATTATTCTCCACCATACAGGGAGTCAAAGTCAATGGGACTTATATGGCCCAAGTGCTCTTTCTTTTTGGATACAAAGAATAGGTAGGGGAGGAGGGGGTGGCCGGGGCAGCAGGCCAAGGTACAAAGCCCGCTTGGCTCTGTGCCTGACACCTTTCCTGTCTGTATGGCAGTATTGAGTCATTTTGTTGTAAATGGATGTAACAGTGCATATTGCTTTTGCAGAGGACCTAGGTTCAATTCCCAGCACCCACTGTTTCTCCAACTTTCATTTGAGGGACTTTTTTTTATTTAAAATTTTATTGTATGTGTACGTGTCTTTTGTCTGCATGTATGTCTGTGCACCATGTATTTTCCTGGTGCCCTTGGATGTTAGAAGAGCATGTCAGGGCCTGCAATTAGAGTTATGTTTGGTTGTAAGCTGCCATGTAGGTGCTGAGTATTAAGCCAGGTCCTTTGGAAAAGCAAGTACTCTCTTAACAGCTGAGCTGGTCTCTCGAGCAGATAGAGGGACTTTTTAAACTTTTAAATGCTGCTGCGTCAACCATCTAAGTCTGTGTAAATGTGTATCTCATTTCTCCTGATTCTTTTTTCTTTCTTGAAACGAGATCTTACTCTATGCTCACACTCTTGGTTTCCTGCCTCTGTCTCCCAAGTGATGGAATCACATAGATGGTCTCATCCTCAGAATGTTTTCTTCTAATGGCTGTATAGTCTGGGCTTCACATTCAGGTCTATAATCCGTCCGCAGTTAATTTTTGTGGAGTGTGAAGCAGGGGTCCTGTCTTCTTTCCCATGTGACTAGCCAGTGCCTACTGCCCTTTGTTGAGAAGGATGTCCTTTCCCCATTGAACTGACTTGCTGTCTTTGCTGATCAACTGGCCTCCGATGTGAAGGTCTATCTCCATGCTCTCAGTTCTGATCTGCGTATCTCTATCCATGTCTCTTCTCCATGACTAGTGCTCTTGCAATGGGAATGAGAGTGTAGTGCCTCCAAATTGAGTCCTTCTTTCTCTTCCTTTTTATTTTTAGGCAGAGTCTTAGCATGGAGCTCTGGATAGTCTGGGACTGCCTATGTAGACCAGGCTGGCTTTGAACTCACAAAGATCCAGTTGCCTCTGCCATCCTAGTGCTGGGACTAAAGTCTTGTGTGATCATACCTGACCCAAAACTGTTCTTTTAAAAATATTATTGGGCCCAGGGCTACACAAAGAAATCCTGTCTTGAAAAACAACAACAACAACAACAACAAATATATTATTGGACAGGGCATGGTTGCACTTGCTTTTGCTTCCAAAACTTGGGAGGCAAGAGAATCTCTCTGAGTTCAAGTCTAGCCTGATAAAATTGCAGTCTTTTCCCATCATGCAGCATTCTTTCTCCAGGTTCCTGACTCTTGGCTCTGCTTTGTGAGTCATGCAGTTAACCAGGTCCATCTGCGTGAACAGTGGACTCAAGCTGTTCATTAGAGCCAGGTATGGTCACCATGGCACAATGACTCCCATCTCCCTAAACCTACAGCATCAATGGTCAAGCGCACAAGCACAGAGCCCTCACTGGAAGGCTCTCATGCAGAGCCAGTGCGGGTACCCACAGCTGCTGGGAATTTGTGGTAGAAGTGTCTGTGTTTTGTTCTTTTTAAAGATTATCATTTTAAGTCTCTTGAGTTTCTGCATGAGTTTACAATTAACTTGTCCATGTCTATAAGGAACCAAGTTTCAGGCTGAGTATTAAAGCACTTGCCTAATATACAGTGTGTGATCCTCAGCAACACATACACATACATACACACACACACACACACACACACACAGACACACACACATACATACACACAGACACACATATACACATACACACATACATACACACAGATACACGTATACACATACACACACAGGCACACACATACACACACACACACATCAGGAGGGAAAAAACCAACAATCTGGAATATTATGAGTTGTGTCAAATCTGAAGACCAATGTAGAGAGTCTTACACATTATTAACAACATGTCTTCAGATTCAAGAATATGGATATTTCATGATGTTGGTTATCTAAACATTTTAAGCAGTGTTTTATAGTTTTCAGAGTATAGATGTTTAACTTCTGTTAGCCTTATTTCTGAACATGCTACACCCCCTTCCTCCCTCCCTCCCTCCCTCTCTCCCTTCCTACCCCAGACTAATGACTTTGAAGTTCAGATCCCCCTCTTCCATCTCCTAAGGGCTGGGACTGCAGGTGTGTGCCAACCATGCCCAGTTCTATGCAGTTCTGGGGACTGACACTTGTGCATGCTGGGTAGCTGTTACATCCATCCCAGCCTGGGTAGGATGTTTGGAGACCTACCATGAAATGCCACCTTGTACAAAGGGCACTCTGGATCCGGTTTTGAGTCAGCCAGTGCCCTTCTCTGGGCCTGTTTTCTCTTCTGTGTTGAGGAAGAGAGGGTAGTTCACCGCTTTCAATAATGACCAGCCCCACCCAACCTTAAACAAACAGCGACTTCTGTGTCCAACACTTCCCAGAACTACCACCAGAGGGTGCTACAGACTAGCATTTGGCTGAGCTCCGGGTAAGGGGCCCCAGGGGAGCTGAACCAACAGGAGGTTCCAGGAGCATACATCCTTGTAGCTCCACCTGCCAAGGACCTTTGTGCCTGTCCCTCCCCCTATGTGAGCCCTGAACTCCAAAGATAGAGGGATGGAGTGCATTCTGAGGCCAGATCCCTACAAAATTTGATTGGTGGCCTAAGGTCACAGGGTTCCCTATGTCAGGGAAAACAGCCTTGAGTTTGTCAGCCTCCAAAGGGTTTCACATGTCTGGGTTTCAAGATGGTACCATTTTCCTCCCTTTACAGAGTGACTTAGCAAAATTCTCATCCTAGTAGCATCCAGGGCCATAAAGAGAAATAACACAGCTCTTCACAGACATGTATGGATTTGTGTACCTCGAAGTCTTTGAAACCACTGCATCTGAAACTCCAGATGCCTGGGAACTTCTCAGAGAGCCAGGGAGGCTCAAGCCCACCCTTTGGAATGAAGCTCCCCCTCCAGTGAGATCAGAAAATCGCTTCACAATTTGTTTTGCGATCCAGCTCTAAAGCAGCGTTTCCCGCTCAGGCCCTCAAAAGGAAGAGGCTGGAGCTCCCACCCAGAAGAGCTCAGATGCTCCAATTCTTGTCGTTGTGTAGGGTGAGACAGAGTCTCTACAGCTCACACTGCCCTCCAGCTTACCACACAGCTGACGCTGCCTTCTCCTGTCTCTGCTGTCCGAATGCTGAGATTATATATGTGTCTCTAGGCTGGACTTTTCCCCTTTAGTTTGGTCTTTCCTTTTTAGTTAAATTTACTCACTTCTTCGATAGTGGAGAGAACCTAGGGCCTTTTCATGCTAAGCGAGTGCTCTGCCCCTGAAGTGTGATTCCAGACTGGGGTCCCTAAATATGAGCCCTAAATTCATCTTGGCTCCCTTTGTGAGGCCTAATTCTGAATTCTGCATACAGCATATCGTAACTCAGCCTCTCTAATCATCTTCTTTTTTTTTTTTTTTTTTTTAAACTTTATTTATTTATTTGCCTTGGTATTTGCCTGGAACTGGAACTACAGACAGTTGTTAGCTGCCATGTGGGTGCTGGGAATCGAACCCGGGTCCTCTGGAAGAGCAGACGGTGCTCTTAACCGCTGAGCCATCTCTCCAGCCCCTCTAATCATCTTCTTAAATTTATTTTATTTTATTTTTGAGGCAGGGTTTTTCTGGGTAGCCCTGACTGTCCTGGAACTCATTATGTATACCAGGGTGGCCTTGAACTCAGAGATCTGCCTGCCTATCTCTGGAGTGCTGGAGTTAAAGGTATGTACCACTACCACTAGGCAAATCACTTTTTTTTTTTAATTAAAAAAATTTTAATTTAATTCTTATCCTTTTCTTTTTTTTAAAATAAATCCTTTTTTTTAAAGTTTATTTATTTTATTAGGTACACAGCATTTTACCTGCTATAACTGCAGGCCAGAAGAGGGTACCAGATGTCATCACAGATGGTTGTAAGCCACCACGTGGTTTCTGGGAATTGAACTCAGGACCTCTGGAAGAACAAACAGTCAGTGCTCTTAACCTCTGAGCCATCTCTCCAGCCCTAATCCTTATCCTTTTCAAATATTTTATTGTATTTTACGTGAATGGGTGTGTTTCCTGCTTGTATGACTGTACCTGGTCTGCTGGTCACAACAGGGCACTGGGTCCCTTGTGGAGTTACAGACAGTAGTATTCTAGGAATTGAACTTGAGTACTCTGGGAGAGTAGCTAGCACTAACCACTGAGCTGTCTCTCCAGGTTCTCTAATCACCCTCTCCTGGGCACAGGCTGCAACCTCTTGGAATTGGAAGTGGGGGAGGGTCTGATGCCAGACCAACCTGGAGTCAGTCCCCTGTGCTCACGGTGACGGTGGCTCACACCTGACTGTGGGCTGCGCCACCTGAGTCTCTCCTTGGCGCCCTTCACAGGCTCTTCCAGGCGGGATTGCTACCACCTCCAGGCCGGCAGACAGGAGCATCAGGGCACCAGCAGCTGCTCCTAATGGAATTGGCTGTGACTGGGGCCTGGACTGCAACCCAAGCCTCTGTCTGAGGAGCCACTGAGATACACCTCTGCTTGGAACCAACTTGGGGTCGGACTGGGTGGGCCGTTTGGAGTCTTTTTTTTTTTCTATTCTGTGGAAACCATCAAGGGTCAGAGGTCATTTGTTTAACCTTCCCCAGACATGACTGTATTGTTAAAACCAGAAAAGAGAGTGTTTGAGAACTCTCCCTCACTTGCTTTCAATGCAATAAAAATAAAACCCTAAACAGAATGAAAAAACAATGAAGATTCTAGAAGTTGCCTATGTGGCCTTGTAATAGTCAGACTTCCTTAGGGCCCAGCAGTGACACGTTAGGAGTTGGGGTTAAGGGGAGCCCCGGCCTAGGCTCAGCACAGTGCCCACAGAACCCACCATGGGTTCAGGCTGGGGGCCACAGGCGCTGGCTCGCCTTTATCTGGGGGAGGATTTGGGTTGGTGGGAAGGCAGGCGGGGGAAGTTGCAGGCCGGACTGGCCAAGGTGGGCAGGAGAGATAGGGATGTGGGGAGGGGGCCGGCGCTCTGGGGAGGTGGAGGAGGGTAGGACACGCAGAATCTGCACAGTGGAGGCCTTGTAGGCCTGGCCCCTCTTGTGGTTCCAGAGCTTCTGGTGCCCTCCATTCTTGCCAGGCAAGATGCAGCGCCTTTAATTAGCACCCTGCAACCTCTCTCGATTCATCACCGTAGCAGTTTAATTAGCCGCAGGAGGCGCCCCCACCCCCAGCTCTTGGCCAGGCAGCCGCCTCTCTCGCAGAGGTGGCCACCACCTCTAGTGTCCCCTGTGATCCTCCCATACTCATTCCCCTCCCCAGAAAGTGGGGTGGGCACAGCCGCCTGGCTGAAACCAGGTGCTCAGCGGGGGCTTCCTCCTCTGGCCTCCTGGCAGGTCCGGCCCAGCCCAGGGCAAACCTCCAGCGGGATGGGGCTGAAGCCGGGCTGCCCCACCGGTAGACACTGCTTCCCCCTGGGAGCTGCCGAGGCATCTCCGTCTAGCTTGCTCTCTGTACTGAGAAAAGGCTTCGGCCTTGCTTCTTCCTACATTTCTTCTTCTTCTTTCCCAGGCTGAGGCTCAGAAAGATGGCAGAGAAGCTGCGCTGTAGGGAAGAGGGCCCCCCCGTCCTGAGACTCCACCCCCAGCAGATTCTGAGGCTTTGCTGGGAGACCGAAGACAGGGCTGGGCAAGGAGGATGGGCCAACAGATAGGGGACTGGTGTGTAGGGCCAGCCAGGCCAGGGGCAGCTCTATGCAAGAGTCACACCGTCTGCTCCCGGAGAGTAACAGCCGAATTTATTTTTTTTTATTTTTTTTTAACTTTATTTATTTATTTGCCTTGGTGTTTGCCTTGAACTAGAACTACAGACAGTTGTTAGCTGCCATGTGGGTGCTAGGAATCGAACCCGGGTCCTCTAAAAGAGCAGATGGTGCTCTTAACCGCTGAGCCATCTCTCCAGCCCCCAACAGCCGAATTTAGACACTCCCCCTAATTCTTCTTTCTCCTCATGTTTTCCTTCCTGGAAAAGGCTTCTGGAATGTTTCTTTTCATTTCCTTGTTCTTCAGTGTGGATGTGGAACCCAGGGCGGACACGAGCTAGCCTGGCAGGTGCTCGCTCACCGAGCCACGCCCCCAGCCTGGGATCTGTCTCCTCAGGCCTTTTCTGGACTCAGTCTAGGTAATTTCATTTTTTTGTTTCGAATTAGACCCCGTTCTTCCCGACTTCACGATGGCTGGTCCTGCCTTTTCTGTAGTCTAGGCTGGTCTTGAGCTCCCTATGTAGCTGAGGATGACCTTGAACTTCTGATCCGGCTGCCCCCTCCTGTTAAATGCTGGGATTACAATTGAGTACCACTTTGCCCATCGTATTCAGTGTTGGGGGATCTCACCCAGGCCTTTTTGTATAATAGGCAAGTGCTCTTCCAATTGAGCCACATGCCCAGCCCTGGTTTTTGTTAGAGCCCACTTGTTTTTTTGTTTTTTTTGTTTTTGTTTTTTTTTTGTTTTTTTTTGTTTTGTTTTTGCTTTTTTTTTTTTTTTTAAAAAAAAAAAAAAAAAAACTTTATTTATTTGCCTTGGTGTTTGCCTGGAACTGGAACTACAGACAGTTGTTAGCTGCCATGTGGGTGCTGGGAATCGAACCGGGGTCCTCTGGAAGAGCAGAGGGTGCTCTTAACCGCTGAGCCATCTCTCCAGCCCCGAGCTTACTTGTTTAGTAGGGTCTCAGTAGGGCAGACTCTTAACTCACGGAAGTCCACCTCCCTTGTTCTCCTGAGTACTGAGATTATGCACCACCATCTCCCCTCTTAAAGACGGGGTCTCAATATGTAGTGCTTTGCTGGCCTGGAACTTCCTATAAAAACTGGGTGGGCATCTTACAGAGATCTGCCCGCCTGCTTCTGCCTAGGCATACGCCACTATGCTCAGCCCTGTTTTATTCTTTATTGATTCTTTGAGAATTTCACATCATGCACACCCCAATCATATTCACCTCCCAAGCCCTCCATATCTATCCCTCAGCCCTGGAGCATCCCTTCCCTAAGAGCTCCCCAAATTAATTAAAAACAAACAAACAAAAAAGCCCACCTCACTCCTCTGTCTTTTCTGCCTCTCCAACACCCAACCCTGGGTTTTTGTTTGTTTGGTTTGGTTTTAAATATTTGTTAGCCGTGTGGTTGTGGTATATGCCTTTAATCTCAGCACTCAGGAGGCAGAGACAAGTAGATCTCTGAGACTGAGGCCAGCCTGGTCTACATGGTTAGTTTTAGGACAGTTAGGGCTACACAGAGAAACTATGTCTTAAAAAAGCAAAAATGAGGGGCTGGAGAGATGGCTCAGCGGTTAAGAGCACCCTCTGCTCTTCCAGAGGTCCCGGGTTCGAGTCCCAGCACCCACATGGCCGCTAACAACTGTCTGTAGTTCCAGTTCCAGGCAAACACCAAGGCAAATAAATAAATAAATAAATAATAAATAAATAAATAAAAAGTTTATTAAAAAAAAGCAAAAATGAAACAAACAAAGATTTGTTTTCACTATTTCTAATTATGTGTCTGTGTGTAGGTGTGTATACATGAGCACAGGTGTCCACAAGGGCCAGGAGAATTGGATCTGAGTGGAGCTGGAGTTTCAGATGGCTGTGAGCCACCTGACATGGGGTCTGGAAATTGAACTCGGGTCTTCTGGAAGAACAGAACCTGCTCTTAACCACTGAGCCGTCTCTCTCTCTAACCACTGAGCCATTTCTCTCTCTAACCACTGAGTCATCTCTCCAGATCCTGTTTTGTTTTTGTTCTGTTTGTTGTTCTGTGACAGGATCTTACCATATCTTACTATGTAGCACAGGCTAGCTTTAAACTTGCTATGTAGCTCAGGTTGGCTTTGAACTTGCAATCCTCCTGCTTCAGCCTTCCAAGACTGGGGTTAGAGACATGAACCACAGGATCTGGGTGGCCTGATCGTAACCAGAGTGAAAACACCCAGCAGGACCATCGGGCCTTCAGACTTCACTTGCCAGGAGGCCTTAGACCGGTGTCTTTTCCATCTGCTTGCCAGTCCCTCACCAAACATGCTAAGAGCTCTGCTCTGCTGTAAACAGGCAGGTTACTTCAGTCACTCTCTCAAGGCTATGAGATGATGCAGAGTGTGGACTCAGGGGTCGATAACAACTGATAAATGAGAAAAATGAGTCACAGAGAGGTTGAGCAACCAGCCTTACATCTCCCAGCAATAAAGTTAACCAGTACACTGTATGAGAGAATACCACAAGCTCCACGCTACATGGCTTCAGCAAGTCACCTCACCTCCTCATTTCAGCAGAGTCCCTGGGCAGCTGGTGCTGGGGATGTGAGCCTCAGGTCTTGATCCACTGGCTATTCCTGGAGATCAGCAGGACGGACATCATCAGAGGAGCAGGTGAGGCCCAGAGGTGAGTGAAGGGAGCGGCTGTCTACCTGAAATCCCTTGGCCACTCTTCTTGTTGGCCCAGAGCCCCTGGAAACTGGGAGCATGAGGTCACAGCAGTGGTGACGACTAACCCTCACCATGAGGGGTAGGGCCATCAAGAACAGCACTGTCCCCACTGTGGAATCACCTGCTTCCTCCTAGTGCCAGTCCGGGCAGTCCCATATTTTGTTGTTGTTGTTTGAGACAGGGTCTTATGTAGTAGTCCAGGGAAGCCTCAAATGCCCTGTAGAGCAGAGGATAGCCTTGAACTTGCCAGACTCTAAAATGCTGTTGAATCTTGAGCAGAGTATAAATGGGAGCTTTGGGTTTAGAGAAATTCAGGTCAGGTTTTGAGGAGGGTTTCCCACTGGTGGAATGACCTTGAACTGGTGGAGTGACCTTGAACGGATGGATTGCGCCTCTACATGCACAGAGCACTGACTGCATCTGCTTGTCCCTTGACCCCAGATTAAAGATCATCAGCCACCATAGCCAGATTCTCCAGGGTGTTGACCAGCAAAACCAATGTCAGTTTTTCTTTTACTGTTTTTCATTTCATTATCCCCCTCTGCCACTCCTTTATGAGACAGCTTTCTTGTAACTCGGCTGACCTTGAACTGTGAGGGTGATCTTAAATTTTTAGATCGTTTCATTCCCATCCCAGGATGCATCAGGTTTTTTATCCAGTGCTGGGATCGAACCCAGGGTTTCACACATGGCAGGTAAATAATCTACCAACCGAGCCAAATTGATCTACATCCTCAGTCCCTCCCCTTTTTTTCTCTCATGTAGCCCAAGCTGGCTTCAAATGTGCAAACCTCTTGTCAGTGCTGGGATTAGAGGTATGAACCACCCACATGAGGCAGCTAGTTTTTTTTTTGGTTGTTGTTTAACCTACATTGTGGACAGGACTCTTTGTGGTCAGAGCACACCAGCCTGATTTCCTTCCTGCATCTCAGGTGCCGAGAGTGCTGGTTCTCAAGGAGCCAAGGCCTAGGGAGCCAGGTGGGGCTGAGGCCTTAGGTCATGTGTGCTTCATGGGTTTCATCTCAGGCATCAGAACAAACACCTTGTGGGAACAGAAATATGGGGTAGAGAGGCATAGCTGGCCTTGGAAGCTGAAGCCCAGACCTGTTGCGTCCTCACCACTGTGAACCCCTGGTTTCTTCCTCAGTAAAATATTAATCAGGATGAATTGAAGTCTCCCCACGCACAAGGCTTTTTCTATATAGTATACAGTAGGCAGTAGCAGCTCAATAAATGTCACTCTCTTCCATTGATTAGCTAATTAATACATTTTCTAGACCCCCATTGGACCTGAAGAGGCCATCTGGGAGATGCATCTGGTTGCTGAATGTCCGAATTGCCTAGATGTGGACCGGGAGATGTTAGAGGCCACTTGACAATGGTGCTGGCCCTACTCATTGACTCTTGGTCACAGGCCCCTCGCAGGTGCAGGGTCTCTCAATCCTCTGACACATCTCCCGTCCCTGAGGGTGGTTTGCCCACGAAGCTTCTTTCTGGCAAGTCCTTTTTCTAGAGTGTTCTTGCAGATGTCCTGCCAGCATTCTGGTGTTCTATGTGGTCTGTGGGAACTGGAGGCAGCTGTTGGCGGTGGAAAGAGAGCTAAGCCAGGCCTGGCTGGGCAGCTGTGGATGCCTCAGTCATTTCCTGATTAAGGTGCAGACTCCTGGGTTTGCCTGCCTCTTCCCCTTGATTCACTTAGCCCTAGAGAGAGAACTGGTATTCCTGTCCACCTGTCCATGCTCACTCAGCACCTCTTGCAGGTTCAGCCCAACCTGGCCCAGCAAAGCTTGCTTTCTTTTTTTTTTCCTTATTTTTATTTTATGTGAATTGGTGTTTTGCCTAAGTTTATGTCTGTGTAAGGGTGTCAGATCTTGGAATTATAGATAGTTGTTAGCTGCCATGTGGATGCTGGGAATCAAACTCAGGTCCTCCAGAAGAATAATCAGTGCTCTTAACTGCTCTCCAGCCCAGCTTGCTTTTTTTTTTTTTTAAAACTTTATTATTTATTTGCCTTGGTGTTTGCCTGGAACTACAGACAGTTGTTAGCTGCCATGTGGGTGCTGGGAATCAAACCCGGGTCCTCCGGAAGAGCAGACGGTGCTCTTAACCGCTGAGCCATCTCTCCAGCCCCTCCCAGCTTGCTTTCTAAACCATTGTGTGGACCTGACCTGCTAAGAGTGGATGGAACAGGAGTCCAGATGTTAGGAGTTACCCTGGTAACCAGGGTGGTGGCACACACCTATAGTCCCGACACTCGGGAAGCTGAGGCGGGAGATTGAAATATTTGAGGCCAGCCTAAGCAGAACCTCACATCAAGAAAAAGATACATTATCTACAGATTTTCCTCAGTAGTACTGGGAAATGAACCTAGGGCATTGTACACATTAGGCAAATGCTATCCCTTGGTTCACTTTTTATTTATTTATTTTTGTTTATTTGAAACAGGGTCTCACTACATAGGTCTGCCTGGCCTGGAACTCACTGTGTAGGCCAAACTGGCCTTGAGCTCACAGAGAGATCCACCTGCCTTTGCTTCTACTGGGATTAAAAGCTCGGACCACCATCCCACGCCTGTCTATAAATAGCTACTCAAAACTACTCATTCTCATTAGCCACCAGAGAAATATAATTCAAAACCACAAGATACCATTTCATACTGAGCAGTGGTGACATGCATCCCTAATCCCAACACTTGGGAGGCAGAGGCAGGTAGATCTCTGTTCAAGGCTAACTTGGTCTACAGAATGAGTTTCAGGGCAGCCAGGGCTGTTACACAGATAAACCCTGTCTTGAAAACAAAACAAAAAAAAAAAGATACTACTTCACATTCATGAAGATGGATAAGTAAAAAAAGCCAAACCTGATATCCCATGATTATAATTTTAAGTTCAGGTCAGCTCAGACAACATAGTGAGACCCTGTCTCAAAAAAAAAAAAAAAAAAAAAGTTGGAGAATGATAACCAG
This sequence comes from Sigmodon hispidus, assembly GCA_004025045.1. NCBI lineage: Eukaryota > Metazoa > Chordata > Mammalia > Rodentia > Cricetidae > Sigmodon > Sigmodon hispidus. Next base: position 35,293 of record PVIH01018860.1, read on the forward strand.
TATAGGCAAAGGCATAGAGAACTGCGGCCCTCATACATGTCTGTGAGAACATGAGATGATGTAGGTGCTCAGAAAGACAATCTGGCAGTCCCTCAAAAGATTAAAACAGAGACCTGATATGACACCAAAATTACATTTCTAAATGTAACACCATTAAAACCCCACATCCGGGGGCTGGAGAGATGGCTCAGTGTTTAAGAGCACTGACTGTTCTTCTGGAGGGCCTGAGTTCAATTCCCAGCACCCACATGGCAACTAACAACTGTCTGTAATCCCAAGATCTGACACTCTTACACAGTTATACATGCAGGCAAAACAGCAATTCACATAAAAATGAAAATAAATGTTAAAATTAAAAAAAAAAAAACTCCACATCTGGGGGCTGAAGAGATGGCTCAGCAGTTAAGATCTCTTGCAGCTTCCATCAGGACCTGGCTTGGTTACCAGTACCCATATAGCTGCTAATAACCTATAACTATATAACACCTATAACTCCAGTTCCAGGGAAGTTAAAAGCCCTCCTCACTCCCTGAGGGTACCAAGCACTCATGTGGTGCACATACACACAGGCAAAATACCCATACACATAAAAAGTCAAAATAAGGGCTGTACTCACTGCTCTTGGGAAGATCCAGAGTCAGTTCCCAGCATCTGCATGGTGCCTCACAGCTGCCTGTAACTCCAGTTCCAGGGCATCTGATGCCTTCTTCTGGCCTCTGTGGGCACCAGACTTGCATGTGGCATGATATAATTCAGTCAAACACTGTACATATAAAATAAAGTTAAATAAATTGTTTTTTAAAAATTTGAAAAGCTGGCACTGGAAAGATGGCTCATCACTTAAGAGCACTGGCTATTCTTTCAGGTTTATAGGCAAAAGTTTCTGTCCCTCCAGCAACTAGCTTCTTTAATTTTGCCAAATACAGATAGACTTTGTAACTATAATTCTTGCTTGATAACTGTTTTGTTATATGTAATTTTACTATGTTAAATGAAAACCTTTCTTCTTGATTAGACAGGAAAGGGGAAATGCTGTGAGATGATCTTTTTGTATGCTATAAATATGCATTACTCTTATTGGTTGATAAATAAAGCTGTTTTGACCAATAGCCATGCAGAATAAGGTTAGGCCATACATTCAAACTAAAGACAGAAATGAAGGAGGGCAGAGTTGGAGCAGATGCTGAAAGCTTCCCAAGAAGCAAGATGTGAAAAAAATGGTAAGTCATAGGCCACATGGCAATACATAGATTAATAGAAATGGGTTAATTTAAACGTAAGAGCTAGCTAGTAATAAGCCTAAGCCATTGGCCAAGCATTTATTATTAATATAAACCTCACTATGGGATGGGGCAGGACAGAGAAGCCTCTATTTACACAGATTCAATTTTCAGCACCCACATGGTAGCTCAGAACTGTCTATAATTCCTGTTCCAGGAATTCTGATATCCTTAGGGTTACCACTTAGACATACATGCAGAAAAACATAATGCACAGAAAATAAAATAAAATAAAATCTGTGGCTGGAGAGATGGCTCAGAGGTTAAGAACACTGACTGTTCTTCCAGAGGTCCTGAGTTCAATTCCCAGCAACCACATGGTGGCTCATGACCATCTGTGATGACATCTGGTGCCCTCTTCTGTATATTGTATACATAATAAATAAATAAATCTTTTTTAAAAAAGAAAGAAATCTGAAGGCCTCCATGTAAAATCCCCACACAGTCATCAATAGCACCTTCCCATGTGTTAATTGTCCAAGTTGAGTTTCCCTGTGACGTTTTCCTATGCACACATTAGATGCTGTGATCACACTCATTCTCCATTACACTCTTCTTCTGACTAAACAGGCCCCTTTCTCCTTTCTCCCCCTCCTCCCCT
>PVIH01018861.1:0-37171 GCA_004025045.1 Sigmodon hispidus
AAAAAAAAAAGAAAAAAAAACAAAACAACAAAAAAAAACAAAAACATTAAATCAAAAAAGTCATAACACAAAATGCAAAGAAATTTTTGACACTATGAAAAGATCAAACCTTGGGACCTCCTGCTCATGCTGGGTAGGAGATGAGGAGATGTAGTGAAGAGAGAGAGTGACCTGAAGGGGTGAGAGGGGAAGGACCTTGAATAAGAATATACACAGATAGAAAATGTGACTTTATTCATAATAATAAAAAACTCCAAAGGTATTAAACGAAAGCCTTACAAAAATTATAAAATGTCTGCTATCCCCCCCAAAAAATGAAAAAACCAAACTTGACAATAATTGGAACTGAAGAAGGAAAAGAATACCAGCTCAAAGACACAGAAAACATATTAAACAAAATCATAGAAGAAAACTTCCCCAACCTAAATAAGAAAATACCTATAAAGATATGGGGAGCCAACAGAACACCAAATAGACTACACATACAAAAATGTCTGCTCGCCTTATAATAATCAAGCCTCTAAGCCTACAGAACAAAGAAAAAATTATCAAGAGCAAAGGAAAATGGTCAAATCACCTATAAAATCAGACCCATCAGCATAACACCCAACTATTCAATGGAAACAATGAAAGCAAGAAGGTCCTCGTCAGACATTATACAGACAATAAAAGTGCATGGATGCCAACCTAGACTACTGTAACCAGCAAAACTATCAACCAACATAGATGGAGTAAACAAGATATTTCATAACATAACCAGATTTAAATAATACCTAACCACAAAACATGCTCTATGAAAAGTTCTAGAGGAAAAACTCCAACCTAAGGAAACCAGAAACTCTCATGGAATGACAGACAATTGATAAGCCCACAGAAGAACTCCCTACCCCACCAGAAAAAAGGAAATGCAAGCTACTACCAAAAGTGATGGTTAATATTGATCACTGGTCATTAATATCCCTTAATATCAATGGACTCAATTCACCTATGAAAAGACACACCCTAACACAATGGATACAAAAACAGAAAGCATCTTTCTGCTGCATACAAGAAACATACCTCAACTTCAAAGACAGACACAGGCTCAGAGTAAAGGGTTGGGAAAAGACTTTACAAACAAATAGCCCTAAGAAACAAGCTGGTGTAGCCAATCTAAAATCTAACAAAACAGAGTTTAAACTAAAATCAAGAAAAAGAGACCAGGAAGGTCACTACTTATTTATCTCAGGAAAAATTCACCAAGACAAAAATCTCAGTCCTAAATATCAATGCTCCCAACACAAGGATACCTACACATGTAAAAGAAACACTTGTAAAACTTAAACCCCATATCAAACCTGACACATTAATAGTGGGACACTTCAATACCCCACTTTCACTTTTGGATAGGTCAAGTAAACAGAAAGAAACTCAACAGAGAACTAAGGAATCTAGCAGAAGTTATGGCCCAAATGAACTTAGTAGATATATACTGAGCCCTCTACCCAAACAAAATGGAATATACATATTTCTCAGCACCCCATGGAGCATTCTCTAAAATTGACCATATACTAGATCATAAAGCAAATATTAACAGGTACTAAAAAGTGTGTATAACTCATAGTACCATTTCAGATCAACATGGTCTAAAGTTAGAGTTCAACAATATCAAGAATCACAGAAAGCCTACCAACTCATAGAAACTAACCATCACTCAACTGAACCACCTCTGGGTCAAGGAAGAAATTAGGAAAGAAATCAAAGCCTTCCTAGAATTTAATGAAAATGATTCCAAGACATACCCAAACTTATGGTATACAATGAAAGCAATCTTAAGGGGAAATTTCATAGAACTAGATGTCTACATCAAAAGACAAGAGAAATTGCACACAAGAGAGCTATCAGCAGAGCTCAAAGTCCTAGAACAATTAGAAGCAAACTCACCTAGAAGGAATAGATGGCAGGAAATAATCAAACTTAGGGGTAAAATCACACAATTGAAACAAAAAGGAGACAGAAAATCAATGAATCAAAGTGTTGGTTCTTTGAGAAAGTTAACAAGATAGACAAACCCTTATCCAAACTAACCAAAAAGCAAAGGGTATCTAAATCAACAAAAGCAGAAAAGAAAAAGGGCACATAACAACAGACCCCCAGGAAATTCAGAGAATTATCAGGTTATAATTTCAAAATTTATACTCCACAAAAATGGAGTACCTAGAAGAAATGGACAACTTTCTGGACAGGTACCATTTACAAAAATTAAAACAAGATCAGATTACAGACTTAAACAGTCCTGTAACATCAAAGGAAGTTGAAGCTGTCATTAAATGTCTCCGAAATAAAAAAAAGCCCAGGTCTGGAGGTTTCAGTGCAGAGTTCTACCAGACATTCAAAGAAGGCTAATAACAATACTCCTCAAACTGTTCCATATAGTTGAAAATTAAGGAATATTGCCAAACTCTTTTTATGAGGCCACAATATCCCTTACCCAAGCCACTCAAAGAGGCAACAAAGAAAGATATTTATAGACCAATTTCCATCAAGAACATGGATGCAAAAATTATAAACAAAATTCTGGCAAACTGAATCCAACAACTTATAAAAAATGTTATTCACCATGATCAAGTAGGCTTCATTCCAGAAATGCAGGGATGGTTCAACACACAAAAAAAATATAAATGTCATGCACTATATAAAGGAATTGAAGAAAAAACAACACATATTCATTTCCTTAGATACTGAAAAAGTCTTTGACATAATCCAACAAGCCTTCATGATAAAAGTCCTGGAGAGATCAGGAAATCAGGAAAAATATGTAAATATAATAAAGGCAATTTACAAGAAGCCCACAGCGAACATCAAACTAAACAGAGAAATACTCAAAGCAGTCCTACTAAAATCAGGAACTAGGCAAGGCAATGCCCTCTTCCCTTATCCAACATATTTCTGGTACTTTTAGCTAAAGCAATAAGAGAACAAAAGGAGATTAAGGGGATACAAATTGGAAAAGAAGAAGTCAAAATATTTTTATTTGTAGATGACATGATTATATACATAAGTGACCAAAAAAATTCTACCAGGGAATGTCTACAGCTGATAAACACCTTCAGCAATGTTGCAGGATACAAGATTAACTCAAATCAGTAGCCCTCTTATACACTAAAGATAAAAGGGTTGAAAAGGAAATACGAGAAACATCACCTTTTATAATAGTTGGAAATAGCATTAAATACCTTAGTGTAAATATAACCAGAGAAGTACCACATCTCTTTGACAAAAATTTTAAATCTCTGAATAAAGAAACTGAAGAGAATATAAGAACATGTAAAGATCACTCATGTTCCTGGATAGGTAAGATCAACAGTAAAAATGGCAATCTTACCAAAAGCAATATACAAATTCAATGCACTTCCTATCAAAATTCCAACACAATTTTTTACAGAACTTGAAAGAACAAGATCCAGTTTTATTTGGAATAACAGGAAAGCAACGATTGCAAAACAATTTTGTTCAACAAAAGAACCTCAGAATACATCACCATCCCTGATTTCAAATTATATTATATAAATATACTAATAAAAACAGCTTCGTACTGGCATAATAACAGGCTTGTGGATCAATGGAATCAAACTGATAACCCAGACGTTAACCCACACATCTATAAACACTTGATTTTTGAAAAAGAGGCCAAAAATATTCAATAGATTTAGGATCTTCAATAAATGGTGTTGACATTACTGAATGGTAGTGTGTAGAAAAATGAAAATAGTTCCAAACCTATCACCTTTCACAAAACTTAAATCCAAGTGGATGAAAGACCTCAACACAAACCCAGCTACACTGAACTTGATAGAAAAGAAAGTGAGAAATACCTCCAAATCATTGGCACTTGTTACCACTTTTTAAATATAACAGCAGTAGCATAGACACTAAGAACAACAATTAATAAGTGAGACCTTCTGAAGCTGAGAAGCTTATGTAAAGCCAAGGACACAGTCAATAAGACAAAACCACAGCCTACAGAATGGGAAAAGGTTTTCATAAACCCTACAAGTCACAGAGGACTGATCTCTAAAACATATAGAGAACTCAAGAAACTAGAGCCAAAAACCTGTAATAACCCAATTAATAAATGGGGTTCAGAACTAAAAGGGAATTCTCATCAGAAGAATTAAAAATGTCTGAAAGGCACATGAAAAAGTGATCAACACCTTTAGCCATCCGAGAAATGCAAATCTCAACTTTGAGATACCACTTTACACCTGTCAGAATGACTAAGAATAAAAACACAGATGACAGCCTACACTGGAGAGGATGAGGAGCAAGGGAAACACTCCTCCATTGTTGGTGGGAGTGTAAACTTGTTCACCCACTTTGGAATGCAGTATGGCGGTTTCTCGGAAAACTGGGAATCAATCTCCCCAAGGATTCAGAAATACCACTCTTAAGCATATACCCAAAGAATGCACATTTGTACTCTAAAGGCATTAGAAACTATCTTTATAGCAGCATTATTCATAATAGCAAAAACCTGGAAATAACATAGATGCCCCTCAACTGAGGAATGGGTTAATAAGCAATGGTACATCTACACATTGGAGTACTACTCAGCAGTAAGAAAAAATGATATTCTAAAATTTGCAGGCAAATGGATGCATATAGAGAACATCCTCCTGAGCAAAGTACCACGATCTCAGAAAGAGAAGCAGGAGATGTACTTTCTCATTAGTGGACTTTAAAAAAATGAAATAAAAAGAGATGTCATTGTACACAAGAACTTAATCCTAGAACATAACTAAATGACACAGTGCCTCACTTCTACATTGATGGCCTCTGTCAGGGGTGTAGGTGAGGGAAAACGTGTTTTCTTTAATGGTCTGGCCACAGGGACTTTAATTATGCTCCAGTAAGTAAGTGAACAGCATGAATGTGTGGTTTTGTAAATGGGGAGATCATAAGTGTGGGCAAGATTCTGAGAAGTTTGATAACTCAGTTTGATGGAGTGCATGATGTAACAACACCAAATTTTATATATATATATATACATATATATATAATTTCTTTTTTCTTTATATATATATCTATTTATATAAAGAAAAAAGAAATACTATGATTAATATCAGATTTCAATGGCTTTATAACTTTTAATAGCTTTTTATTTTTTTAAGTTTCATGAAATTGTATGATATGAATTTTTCTTAACTTTATAAGTTATAGTAGAATTCTGTAGTAAGTCCATATTTTCTTGTGTTTGTTTCTGAAATGCTATTTTTATTTTTAATCTGAAGTATTTTATTAGTAATTCAAGCAGGTTACAAAGTATGCATTTGTTAAAATCATTCATTGAATTTAGGTGTAATTTTGTTATCTAAAAACTACCAGTTTTTTCAGATTATTCAATTTATTGAAACAAATTTATAATGTATGTCCTTACGAATTTTTGGAACTTCATTCGTATCTGTTATAACGTTTGATTTTCAATTTCTAGTTTTAGTGAAGTAGGTCTTCCCTGTTTTTGTTTAATTTTGTTAAGAATTTTAGGCTTAATGTGGCAAACTCTGGAAATGCAAGGCCAGACTAAATGAAATTCATTAACACAAGGAAAAGGAAGTGATATGCCAAGATGAGGAGAACAAGAAAAGTGCAGTCTTAGAAAAGATACTTCCAACTCTTCTTTCATTCACCTATAAAATTACTGCCAGGGGCAGGAGAAATGTCTCGGTAAAATGCTTCCCTTTCAACACCGAAGATAAAAATATGATTCTCAATATAAATAGCATAAAATACGTAAATAAATAAATATAAAACTAGGTATGGCGGTGGCAGTGGGTGCTTATAGTTTCAGCACTATGGAGGCAGATAAAGGAAAGCTCCTGGGACCTGCTGATCAACCAGAGTATTTGAATGTGTGACTTCAAGATCCAGTGTAAAATCTTTTTTCAAAATAATATGAGGTAAGGGGGTACTGTGACTAGGTGTGTAAAATTGCTTACTGTATAAACTTTTGGAGATGATCCCCAGCTTCCTTGTAAGTAAGGAGTAGTGGGCCTTGACAATATCTCCAGTGTTTGTTGGGATCCAAGGCAGAGGAAGATTGTAACTTTATGGATGGCCTGTCTAGCTAAATACAGTGAAATCTACATTCAGTGAGAGACCTTGTTTTAAGGGAATTGGGTGGAATTAAAACAGAAAATTCTATGCCTTTGGCTTCCATGTGTCTACGAATACACACAGACTCAGACAGACAGACAGACAAACACACAGAGATGTACATGCACACACACACACACACACACACACACACTCGACAAATGATACACCACATACCTCATAAACAGACACTTGGCATTTAATATACATAATCTTCAGGAGCAAATCTATTGAACACCAGTGATATCACTGTTGATGTATCTTTCAATGTTAGCTTTCTTGTAAATGTCATTTTTGAGTTATTTAGAATTCCCCTAGGCAGTGAGTTCCTAAATAAAATAAGATCAGTGAGTTAAACTATCTTTGCAATAAGGCACAGCATCAGTCCCCTGTGTCACCAAGGACAGGTAAAAAACAGTGCAGTCGCTCAGATCTCTAACTTCTTCCTTCCTGCCTCTAATTGCCATCTGCCAGCTTACTATCCTTTCTTAACTATGGCTTATCGAACAACAATACAATGATATTAGGAATTACTTGTTTTAAAAAACTATTGTCTATATTTAAGTGACCTTCCATTGGTTTGGCTTAAACATAGAAAAGCAGTTGTTATAATAAATTATCCTATGTAAGAGTTCACTGTGAACATTGTACCCTTACGAAATAAATATGCCATCTATTCTGAATAATGAATAAAATGTTAATCTTTCATGACATACTCTTATCAAGAAGTAAATCTTAAAGCACAAAAAAGTTACTGCATTTATTAAAAATGGGTGAATCAATTTAAGCTTTCTTATGGTTTGTCAAATTCATAAAATATTATATTTCTCTTCAGATAGAATTACATACTGTGTAGCTCAAAGATAATCCCTATGGTCTTGGCATATGTTACTTAATTGTCTCAGAAGGAAATGCCATAAATAGCATGCTGTCATCCCCCACAGGCATTGGCTCATCTGTCACAGTGGGGGCTCCAGACAGGGTGAGGTGCTCTAAGACATTGCTTAGTCTATGTAAATCACAGCCATTACTTCTTACCACTTCCCAATTGGTCAATTATGTATAAACATGTGTTAATAAAAATTTGCCTCTGTGCCTCTAAGGTACACACCCATAAAGCCATGCGAGTATGATAAAGTATAAATGGCATGCATTATTATCTGATTTGACCTACCTCATAAATTATGATCCAAAGTGCCTCTAAAAAAACAAAACTCTAGGAAAACTCTCAATGCTGTGGGGCAGGGAGCCAAATGATAGAATGGAAAACAATACATTTCTTCATGTCTTTTTAGTTTTGGTGAAAAAAAAAAAAACTTGGATTTTTTCCCCTCAGAAATAAAAATAAGCAAACAGTATATTAAGTCTTAAACCACAAAGGCTTTTGTAAGATATTGAATTCTTAATTTCTACAGGTGATGAAACTGTAGAAATATAACTCAGTTGTTGGCAATAAATATGAAAAGTTAACTTATGTGAAAATTTAGAAAAATTTAAGAATAATATATTTAAATATGTTTCTTATTTATTTGTATATGTGTATGTATCTCTGTGTGAGTGTGTGTGTGTATGTGTGCTTGTGTGTGTTTATGTATGTGCTACAAGTGAGGTCTGGGAGAATATCTATGGAGGCTGGAGTTACAGATAGGTGTTTGCCTTTAGACTTGTATGCTGGTACTGACTTCACATTATCTGGAAAAAAATGGAATTCTTGTCCTTTCCCCAGCCAGAATAATATCTTTTTTTTAAAGAAAACATTGAATGTTTATTGTTTTAATGGGGCAAACACATTTTGAGTGAATTACTCCAGGTTGAAGTCCAAGTGCAGTTTTTGGAGTCTATAAGAGACAATTATCAGAGCAATTCAAGAGTGTAGTTTAAAACTTTATAATTACAGAGCCTAAGTCAAATTCTTCTCTCTATGTTTATGAAGACTGTAATACATTAAATACATCATTTAATTGGCCTGAATATGTTTTCTTAGCAAAATGTACATCATGTTGATGATGCCAATCTTCATCACAGAGTAATTAGAAACAAATAAATTTAGTAAAAAGAAATCTCTACAATGTTGTGTGATCTATATGTAATTTGTCTTGCAAGAACTCTTGTTTAAAATATTGAAATACTTAAGACAATGGTGTCATGAATATGATGTAATATATAAAATATTTATATTTCCTTGAAATAAACAATTACTAGTATTTACAAACCAGTGAAATTATTCTTGAACATAATCAAAATGGGCACATTAACAATTAGCTATTTATTATACTAAAGATATTGCCCTAGGATTATGTCTACCCTCAGTAAACATTTTAATTAATTTGTACATTCACTGAAGAGCAATGATAGGAAAAGACTTGAATAACATTAGTGTGTAATTTGCTATTTTTGCACATACACAACACTTGCTTTTGAGCTATACCTCTATCCCTCACATTCCATACCGCAAACTATTATACACAGCAGGACCTTACAATTTACTCTTCTAGTATACCTAAACTTCACACCCTAGGAAGTATCTTCACTTTTCATGTTCTAAGGATTTCCATGTTTCACTTCCATGTTCTAATCAAGTTTCTCAATTTTAGATAACTAATGTAAGTGAGCATTTGTCATTTTGTCATGAGATAGTGTTGCTCCAGGGACCTCCATGTTGTCATCAAGGGCACAATTAACTTATATATTGAAGCTGAAATATACGTATAAAATATTATATGCATATCATTACAGTATATGCTTAATTATTTGTGTGGACAATTTAATAATATGTGATATATAGTTAATCTGTTCATGCAATATAATTAAACTTTCCATATATATTTTATATGTTTTAGTTATTATTTAAATAATACGTGGAATCACAAACCTTTCTCAGGAATCTTGCCTTCAGTTCTGACATGTAATTTAGAATAAAAGCTAGAGGCAAGTTAATATAATCCCCAAATAAATGCAAGTATTTCTAATGCTTCTTTTGATCCAAGTCTTAAAGACCTGGAATTCTTTAAACTGTTCATAACTTTTTTAGGTTTAATGTAGTGTAGGCATAAACTATGAGTACATACATGTCAAGCTAGTTTCAGAAAAGACTAGACTCACTTCTAACAGTCATCTAACACACAAGCCAAAATACACAGACCAATCACTCATGATTTGAAAGTTCACTGAACAAGGCATATCACTACCCAAAAAACATAAAAATTGATCTTTAAAAGTAATAAAAATTAATAATCTATTTGTATTTCATGGACATGGCCTACATCTTATTATTAGTGAATAAAACTTGGAAAGTCTGTTACTGCTCATTTATTTATGTCCAATTTAAGCACCAACTTACCTGTTTATGCTGCATCTAAACACCAACTTTGAGGGGCAGATAGGCAGAACAGATATGCACAAATGCAATTATTTTAGAATCATTAAAATAAATTAGAATATTTTGAAATTATGTTATGTTGATATTTATTATTAAAATTAATGAAAGTGATCCTCATTCTCAATTTTGGTTATAGACTAAAACTTGGCTTCTTTAGTTAGCAAAATTGTTCATTTATGATCTATAGGTAGAATAAATATTTAAAAAGATAAACAGAAAATGATGACAGTGTATGAATTCCCATACTTACAGAGAGTTAGATAGATAGACAGATAGATAGATAGATAGATGATAGATAGATAGATAGATAGATAGATAGATAGATAGATAGATAGAAAATGAGAAAATGTGCCTGACAATTTACTGCTTTTTGCTCTGCTTATGTCTATAAGAATATAGTACATCTACCAGAGAAACTTTTCATGAGAATATTTAAAATTCTCACTCAAAATTTTTATTTACTTGACGTTTTTCTATCTTTAAACAACCTTTCACACAAATGTTTCCAAAGGGAGAATATAACAAAATGCAGTAAAATTAGTAAATATGTAAAGGGTGGGAAACTCTCTTCTCTTTGCTTTTATTTTTAATTATAGAAATACCCTTAAGATCAATATTACAGAATTACTAGAAAATTGAATATATTTTCTATAATATAGAGTTTTATTTAAATAAAATCTGTATACCTTATCTTTTTGCAGCTTTTTCTTCTTTCTCTCCCCTCATTTTTAAATTTCACTGTTTCCTTATAAATTTATAGTTATTAAAATTGTTCATTGACAGGGTGCATTAATAAATAATCATTGTTTTGTCCAATAATATAGTTGCACACAATGAAACTTCAGATGGCATTTTTCATTGTTTTACTCAGAAGCATTTTTTTATTTAATTTTAATGATTTTCTAAAATAAAATACAAAATATAAATTTTTATTGTAGACTAGTATATAAAATAAGGAGAAACTTATAATAATAGAATAACTGATATAAAATAATGCCATAATAAACAAACCAGATGTATTCTTAACATCATTACAAAGTGTTGAGATAGCATATGTGCCTCAAGAGGTAACATATAAGACTCAAAAAATAACTGTGTAAAATTGGCTATATTACTGTTCCTGTTGCTGTGGTAAATACCATGATGAAGCTCTATCCTAATTAGTCTGAGGATTAATTGTCAATACAAAAGACTAACTGAGGAACACACCATAAAAAAAATTGATTTAGCCACATATTCAACAATCATCTCAAAAGGAAAAAAATATCAGTTCTTAGGGAAAACATTTATAACAGGGCAAAATTTGTTATTAAATATTATGGTTGGCAATTAAAAAAATTGATGAACTTGCCTAATGTGTAATTTAATAATATTAGTTTTAAAATAAAGACTTCTTAATTTAGACTCATAACAGTATTGATAAAAGTAAAAGGAACATATTGTCAAATAAAGTCTGTAAACATACTACTTAGAGTTAACCAAGTCAAATAATATAACACAACTTATTCATTTACTCTTCTGTCTCTACTCATTTACTCTTAAAATGAATTAATTCAAAGTATAGATTGCTATTGTAATTTATCCTTAAAGCATTACTGAGGACTTGATTCATTCAGTAAAGTGCTTGCTATGGCAACATAAGGAACTGAGTTTAGGTAAAAAGTCAGGTGTGGCTGTAAATAATTCTAATCCCACAGGGTTTTTTGTTTGTTTGTTTGTTTGTTTGTTTTTTTTAATAGAGTAGGAAGGATGCCTGGAGCCCTCTTGCCCTCCAATTTAGCCTAAATGTGAGGTATCAAGTTTCATGACACCTATCTTTCTCACAAAATAGAATACAGAGGGATAAAAGAAGACATAACAATGCAACCTCCTGATCTATTCACACATACATGTGGTGAACAAGAGAGTGCATGTATGTAAGTCAATTATATATACAATAATACATATTTACATAAACAATATTTTGTACATACATTCATATAACAATGCATAATATAAATAAAAAACTACTGAAACTCAAAATAACACAGAAGAATTTCAAGAAAGAAGAAATTCTTTTCATAAAATAGTAATAGATAAAGAAAAAGGTAGTAAGTTAACAAAAACAATAAAATTGTTTTATTTGTCCATGAAAACAAAAGTGATGCCAATGAAAATATATTAAAGAGGAGGTCAAATATAACTGTTACTATTGTGGCATTTAAAAAACAGCAGCAGAATCCTTCCTCCAATTTACAAGTTGATGCTTAGGTAGAGCAGAAACAAGTTAGTGGTTCATGGGACATAAACTATTTTGAAGAATAAGACCTTCCCACTATTTATCTGTAATAATACCATGCAGGCAATATCTATGGAAAATAAATAGATTTTTAATTATTTTTGAAAATGAATTTTTACCACTTTGGAAAATGATTTTCTTTGTTTGATGATGTTCCATAACATACACTTCCATATTGACTGGTATACACCATAAAGACTTTTACAATGTACAGTTTGTTTGATTAACATAGACAGGGAGGAATGGGGTATTCTGATTGGATGACTTCCATCTTTTGAAGCCATAGGTATTTGGGCCTGTTTTCAATGTCAAGTGTAAATTATAATTTATTCAGTCCTGCCTTTTGTTCTTGTCCACCCAAAGCTTAAATAATATAGGTTAATATTAGGTGTTTGAATTTATTAGCATTCATCAAAGAGTACTTTTGGCAGAATTATATCTCAAGGACTGACAGGGGTATGTATAAAATAATACATGTGCAAGCTTGCAAAAAAGAAAAATTCAGTGAGACTGTCCATTATATAACTGAAACTACTTTTGTGGATCCAATAAAATTATAGAGGCGCCATGCATAGTGCTGTTGCTGAAGGCAATCATAAACCCTGGTTTTCATGGGGTTATTAGTCTTTTCACCAAGAAAAAAAATCTTTCTGTATTTAACTTGCCAAGGTATGTAAAAATTTGGAAATGGAAACATTTATTTTTCCAATTACAAAAGAAAAGAATACCTACCACTTTGGCTTTTAAATGTAGATGGAATAAAAATGCAGATGTTTTTGCATTGAAACCCTATGCTCTTTTTCTTTCTTTATAAATGTGTATTATGTGAACACCATATTCTCTCTTAACTTTATTTTTAAAACAGGGTCACATGTTTGTTATAATTTAATTTTAAATATATTTATGAAACCTAATATGTAAATAAAATGAAACTAAGAGAAATTAGTAAGGCTCCTGGCACTAATCATTTGCTCATTATTAAAGTCCTAAGTTCTCACCTTTCCATGTGAGATTAATAATTGATTTCAAATATTTGGTAATTCATTATAGATTTGAGACCTTTCTTGAAAATAAGAATTAAGTGCCATTGACTATTTTAGTCACACCTGGGTTGATTTCCCATATAAAACATGTAAATATTCAGAATTCCTAATATCTCCAAAGCCTTTCAAGCATGAAGTCAAATACTTCTCTGGCAAAATATTTTTGTAAATTTGACTTCATATATACATGTTACTGGCACAAAGTAAACATAATACTATAAAATAACTAGTTTCTTTTTCTGAAAATTCCCTGGAGTTGTTATAATAATGTAATTTACAAAATAAATTGGAATTCTTTCTTCACCTTGTTAAGATGTGATACATTCTCATTAGTTTTACATCAGAGATCCTGTGTAGTCATTTTATGTTATCATGTTTGAGGATTACATAGACTTTGATGTCTTCATTTACTAAGTAATTTCTCATCATTATTTAATATAAAATCATTGCAAAAGATACAATACTCCAAAGACAAGTTTTATTAGACTTTCATCACAAATTTTGTCAGATGTTGGCAAATTTTACTTGATTCAACCACATCTACATTTATGTAAGTGGTGGCTTTCTACTTAGGCTTGAATTATTTCTTCTCAGTCCATTGGTAGCCAGATATTGTGCGAGGGGAGATGACCTCTCAACAGTCCACATGCTGGACATTTTATTTGTAACATTTGCAATGATTCCTGATATTGACTTCTGTCACTTCTGCCTCTGATGAATCCTGATTTAAAAGAAAGGAGTTTGAACAAGGGCATACATGGATAAAAAACATGACCTTATTCATAAAAAAAGAAATCAATCAAAAAAAGAAAAATTAAAAAATCTTACAAAAGAAGCTATTTAGACAATATTGATAAATAGTAATTATTGGGTACATTGATGATATTAACATTTTATGTGAAATTTGTACTATGTTCAAACAGGTCACAGTTAATGTTCATAGAAATTAAGTTCTTAAATTATGAGTGGTACAAAATTACACATCTCAAGTTCTAGTAAATGTTATAATGTTGGAAATCAGTAAACCCACAGACATTTTATTTTTATAAGTTAATAAAACTTCTACATTAATGTTGATTTAAGAAATATGAACTTTGTTGTTACATTCTTTCCAAAGAAATGAAGAATAAATTCATGAAAGCATTTTAAAATGTGGATAAGAATCTACATTTTTATTAAAGAGATAAAAATAATTATAAAATGATGAAAATACAATAGTATAAATATATTAAATAAAAGCTTGAATAGATAATTATATTATAGGTAAAATAAAATGTTTTGGGAAAACTTAAAACAAAAAGTAAGCTATAAACTGGATGGAAAAAAAAAGTACAGTTAAACAGACTTGTAATAGAACAAATTATTTTATTAGAAATCTACTTATATTTAATTTATTACACCATAGAAATTTAGCCATTATGTTTAATTTATATTTTCCTAGATTGCTAAACACAATATGTCTTTGTAGTGTTTAGCTTAAAGCATGAAGTAATGATTAATCACCTGACTATGAACATATATTTTCAAGCATGACAAGATATTTTTTCTCAATGCAAGAACAGGTAGGATTTTGGTTAACTGGTTTCTAATTAATAATTCATTAAGAAATAACTCTCATATAAGTATATGTAAAACTTTGTCCCACCAGCAATTCCCAAATACCTGGTGGCCACTTCCCAAATAATTAACTTGGAGGCTTAATATTATTTATAAAACTCAGTCATTAGCTCAGGCTTGTTATACTTTAAGTTAACTTATATTTCTATTTGGTTTAGCCAAGTGGCAAGGTACCTTTTCTCAGTAAGGCAATCTCATATTGCTTTATCTGTTTCTGGTTGGTGACTACTGACTTTACCCTTCTTTTTCCCAAAATTCTCCTGGTGTAGTTGTCCTGCTTATACTTCTTGCCTGGCTACTGGCCAATCAACATTCTATTAAGCCAATTCATGTGACAAATATTTATGGTGTACAAAAGCATTAACCCACAACATATACAATTAAAAAATTCTTTTAAAAATGTTTTATGATAAAATGACAGAATAGTACTTAGTATTGGTGATAAATAAGTAAATCTTTTGCTGCATTATTGCTTGTACAATGTGTGATTGAAACTACAAAAGAGGAATATTAACAAATAACTCAAAAGTAAAAAATAAACACAGGCACACATTTGTTTAATTCTCTTGATATCTTAATGCATATAGATAATTATTATGTAACTTCTGAAAAGTAATCTGTGAAAGGAGTTGAAATACAGTTCTTAGAAGGTAAATAATGTGTCTTCAAACCATCTATGGTACTTTTGTGGGGAATATTAATTTTCTGTGATGCATAAAATATGACTGATCCATTCCCTCCTAGTCATATGTAGAGCAAATCATAATTGATATGAATATTAAAAATCTGGAACAGATACCCAGGTAAATTATAAAATATCAGAGAGACAAAAGAGAAAGCCACAGCAAACTCAGTTCACCAACTCCTCATAGAAAAGGGACCCAGTTCCTGTCTCCACGCCACCTTATCAATTCCTCTCTCTGACCAGCCTTATCACTTCCTGTTTCTTTCTTCTGAACACTGGGAGTAAAAGGTGTGTACCACCACTGCCTTGTCTCAGTGATTAGCTAATGGATAAATCTACCCTCTTATCTTGAGGCAAGCATTATTTGTTAGAAAACAAAATAGTACCATAGTTATTGTTCTATGACTTGATGCATTCACTCACCAAGGAGGCACAGCAACAGGATGCCTCCAAACTTAAAAATGTGTTGGTTATAAAAAGAAATTCAGGAACGTTTGTTATTATTGAACTCACAGCTTTTAAGATCAGATGTACTAATAAAATTCTAAGGTCTTCACATTAGAAGAATCAGTTAAATTGAATTTATTTAAATAAATGAGTGTATATTGACTTTTTCATTATTAAGGTTTGCAATTAAAGACGTAAACCAACAGGTGATCCTTGCTTGCTGGATTGATTTTAAACAGATGCATATGCATGAAAAAACTTACTAAATTGCAAGTAAAAGTTGGCTTAGTAGTAGTACTTTAAAAGCTTTCCCTTTGTCAATCCACCTGACCACTTCCTAAATATAACACCAGTAGCACAGACCCTAAGAACAACAGTGATTAAGTGGGACCTCCTGAAACTGAGAGTCTTATTTAAGACCAAGAAGACAGTCAATAAGACAAAATGACAGCCTAAAGAATGAGAAAAGGTTTCATCAACAACAAGTGACAGAGGATTGAGCTCTAAAATAGATAGAGAAATCAAGAAATAAGAGCACAAAAACCCTAAATAATTCAATTAAAAAGTGGGATTCAGAACTAAAAAGAAAATTTTCAACAGAAGAATTACAAATGGCTGAAAGGCACATCAAAAAGTGCTCAAAATCTTTAGCTATCAGAGAAATGTAAATCAAAGCAACTTTGAGATACCACTTTACACCTGTCACAATGGCTAAGATTAAAAACACAGATGACAGCCTATACTGGAGAGGATGCAGAGCAAGGGGAACACTCCTCCATTGCTGGTGAGCTTGTAAACTTGTTCAGCAACTCTGGAATGCAGTATGGCGGTTTCTCAGAATACTGGGAATCAATCTCCCCAAGGATCCAGCAATACCACTCTGAGGCATATACCCTAAAGATTTGCACCCCAAAAGCATTTGTTCAACTATGTTTATAGCAGCATTGTTCATAATATCAAGAACCTGGAAATAACCTAGATGCCCATCAACTGAGGAATGGGTTAATAAGCAGTGGTACATCTACACAATGGAGTACTACTCAGCAGTAAGAAAAAATGATAACCTAAAATTTGCAAAGGGATGGATTTGGAGAATATACTCATGAGTGAGGTATCACAATCTCAGAAAGATAACCAGGGGATGTACTTACTAATTAGTGGACTTTAAAAATTACAATAAAAAAAGATTTCATTGTGTACAAGAGCTCAAGGCTAGAACATAGCTAAATGACACAGTGCTTCACCTCTGCATTGAAGGCCTCTAGCAGGGGTGTGGGTGAGAAAGGACTTTTTTTTTTAAGGTGATGATCACAGGGGGTTTAATTATGCTCCATAAGTAAATGAGCATCATGATTGGGCTTTTTTTGTAAATCGGGAGATCATAAGAGTGAGTATGAACCTGAGAGGACTGATAACTGAGTTTGATGGGTACATGATGTAAAATCAGCAAATAATGAATAAAAATATTAAAAAAGAAAATATGTAAAATATTGTAAAGAAGTTATTGGGAAATGGCCCAGAAATTTTCTCCTGTCTTTCACCTGTGTTCTTAGATTCTCATTGTGGGAGAATTAGTTTTCCTCAGGAAAGAGCGTGTGAATTATTTATCCAATAAATGATTAACCCTGATAATGTACATATGAAGAACATCACATGGACTGAAATGTTATGTTATGTATTTAGAAATATAAACATACACAACAACAGTTAAAAAGAGAACATCAATTTGAAAGAGAGTGGAATAAATATAAAGAGTTTGAAATAGGAAAACGGTGGGGAAGTAATAGATAATAACCTAAAATAATCTTAAAGTAATAAAAAAATGAGCAATAAGTGTTGCCAATTTACCCTTATGCTAATACAACCAAATAGTATCTATTTCTTAGTCAAATATAAAATGTATAGCAATGAGTTATGTTATGTGAAATGTATGTGTTATGTGAAAAGCTGTTATGCATTGGCGGTATGAGTTGCTAGGACATGAGTGCTCCTCAAAGTGGGAAGCTGAAAGAGGAGATAGTGGCTCTTGGCTCTGGGACCTGGGTATTTCAGTGTACTTGCTAATGATGTGGACTACACACAAAGAGGGAGGTGTTAAAATATTCTGACAACATTATGCTACTTTGGTTAGTTAAAAACTAATGAGGTTTGGGAGATGCTCCAGATGGCTCTAATCGTACTGGAGAATTGTGAAGCCCAGTGGCAGATGAAATTCATTTTTGATAAATGTACATGAAAGAATATAGGAAAATTATAATCTAAGCTGTCCATGTACACCATGAGGTTTTGATCTTGTAAATTCTCTGAGGAACACGGCATTTACTATGATCATTGATGGTTCAGAGAAGGTGTCCCCTAAGCATGTATCTTTGGAAACAGCTGAGTAGGTACTTGAATGCATTGAGACAGAGTTTTGAAAATGCAAATAATTAGAAAAGCTGTTTTGAGATAGATAAAAATGTTTTGCCCATTGCACCAGGATGAGTTTCTTTTGGGTAACAAGTAGTGACAGAAACAAGAAAGTCACAAGAGCTTGATGGACTTATTCCAGATAGCAGGACAGCACATTTACATATAGTAAAACTTTACTCTTGCAAAGCTTTTCAACCATCCAGAATTAGATCTTATTAACAGAACAACAACTGTTGCTACCTGAAAATTAATGTAAGAGCTTGAGCACTTATCATTTGAAAATTTAAAACTTGTATTTTCCCTTGGTTCAGGTACTGGTATGTAATGAGATAAATTTTGAATGTGTACAATCATAGCCTTCTTGAGAATTTCATACATCAGGAACAAAGATTACATTATCATATGAAAGAACTGTGATTCTCATGCTCCACTGTTTGAGTGATAGATGCAAGAGCATGAAAATATAACATATATTGTATGCATACTTATATATGTTAAATATATAATTACTTCTTATTGATAAGAAGTCATTAAAGAAATCATCTAAATTGTTTGTTTTTAAAACACACACACTAAACATAGGAGAAAATGTTATACAAATTCAAGATCCATCAATAAAGTTATCAGCTTTTAAAAACCTGAATAAAATCATTTTATTTAGTAGAGTGTTACTTATTTCTTTGTAGAAATGTTAAATTTTTAAAGAATTCCAAATTGAAATTTCAAAATATATTTCTGTAAAAACGATTATTTGCCATCAGTGATGACCCATGTAAGGGTTTCTAGTTTTCTAAT
Organism: Sigmodon hispidus; assembly: GCA_004025045.1. NCBI lineage: Eukaryota > Metazoa > Chordata > Mammalia > Rodentia > Cricetidae > Sigmodon > Sigmodon hispidus. Next base: position 18,789 of record PVIH01018861.1, read on the forward strand.
GTTTAATGAAAATGAATACAAATTTATAATCTCACAGAGAAAAGTCATGCTGCTTGCTCCTTTACATTATTTTATCTACCAAAAAATGTTCAAAAAAAGTTAAAAATATTTAGCTGCACATTAAAAATAAACCATTTAAATGTGGGTTTAAATATATCTGAGTGATGAAGAACACCGATAAGTTAAAAACTGTTGTGAGTAATGAGCAAGAGAACTGCAGCTCATGAAAAAGTGTGGCAATTTGTATTACTTCATATCACAAGTGTGTTTCTCTAAATGACACATAGTTTCTCATAAGTTTGAAGAGTCGGTTTCTACAGGGATTCCCTGGTCATCAACTGCACCTGAAACTGCTTAAACCTTGTTTGTGAATCTGCTGGATGCCCTCTGATTCATAAAAGCCAATTCTTCTCCAGGCTTGACATCCTCCCCCTCCCCCAGAAGTGTGGAATCCAGCATGCTGTATCTCTTCTACCTAAGAGTTCATAGAAGTAAAGATGAATAACACTAGTCACAAAACTCAGATGGCTCACTTTCACTTTGTGAAGTGTGATTCTTCTTTTCTGAAAAAGACACAGCAAGACAGCAGAGCTCATGGTAATCACAAGTATCTCCATGCTTTCTCTAAAAATACCCAAGCAAAACACTAATGTATAAGTGTTTACTTCATAAGAGAACTAGTTACAAGGTACCATTAATTTAAACTTTCTAATTTGCTAAACACAAAAATCTTGACAAAAACGTTTCTTGTAAAATAATCATTTCTAAGAAATATGATGGAAGCCACTGAGTCAAAACAAACAAATAAGAATAAAAACACCTCACAAAACCCTTTAAGCCGGGAGGCTTTTCTCCAATCTTTCATAGAATAACAGAATCAAACCAAATGGTTGAAGGAACTGATTACTTTTTCATCTTAAACATAACTGTTAATTTTTATAAGAGCATTGGGCTTAGCAAAATGCATAACAAAATAAATGTAAGGTTCATTCAATGGACCCCATAAGTAGATGGGAAAAAAAACCACTCTCTTATATTTCCCCCAGTAAAAATGAAAGGAGAATTCTATTTCAAGGGCACTTTACCAAATCATAATGTGTTTCATGTGAATGATTCAATACATGAAACATCCATTGTTCCTATTCAGCAAAAGCACAGCAAAAGAAATAGAATCCACAGTATTGGAGCTAAACTAGAAAAGCCAATTGAGCTTTATCTAGCCTTCCATAGTGAAAGAAGATGAAAGAAACAGGGGCATCTTATATATTAGTGTTTATTAGATGTGTGTGACCAGCATTTTTTAATTTAGATCATAAATTTTCCTTAGTGAGAGGTGATCTCAACCCAAGAAGTTTTCTCTATTTACCTTAATTAATAAACAAATGTATATAGAGAAAGTAGAGAATAAATTGTTTCATTGAAAAAAAAAATGCATGGAAAGAGGATGGGAATCTGTGAAAAGAAGGAAAGAAGCCCAAGCCCAGATTTGTTATCCACATGTCATGCAAATTTTGTGAAAAGTTTCTGATCACATGTTAACCAAAAATTAACACAAAAAGCAATACATAATGAGTCTGAAGAAGTTCTGGCCACACTAAGGCAGCCTTGCTTTTGAACATGTCCATATATTCTTTACATCTTCCCAGGTGACTTGTAAGCTACACAGCAAACACTGGAGTGCTCCAACTCAGTGCAGACGATTGGATGTTATGGAATGTAGTGCTTTTACAGTACACACAAGTGCTCTAGCTCCTATAGAAAAACAACAGTTTAGTCAAGGAAAACAGACACACATTTTCCACCTATAATTCATCAACATGAAAGTATCAATTTAGTATATCTTGGATCAAAGTGTGTTAGAGTTTTTGATTTGAAAAGTTACAATGTAAGTTGCTGACTTGACGTTGATGAAAAATTGTTAAATATTTTAGCTTAAGTTTAGGAAAGAATTTCTAACAATTTCTGAACGAATTCTAACCACATTTCTACCATTTTCTAGTACATATTTAGTTAAAGTGGTTTTTCAACCTTGATGATTGTAAAATATCAAAATGTTAGTAACTCAAAAATATTGAAGATGATTTATATCTTAAATATAAAATATTTAATATTTTTCATTAAGCACCCATATCTCTTTTGCAAAATTGCTGTCATATTTAATAAGGTATGTTGAGTAAATTTTTATTTAATATTTGTGAGAGCTCTACTATGGAGATCAAAATACAACTTCTAGAAATTGATTGTCTGATTCTACAATGAGATTCCCTAACAACCCGGGAATTAAGTGTAGGTTGTCAGTCTTGGTGACATGTTCATGTACGCACTAATCTGTTTTACTATGCTTTCAAAATAAATTTTTAAAAATACCTTCATTATTTTTATCAGTAATGTTTAACTTAATAATCATTTTATATATTTTATATGGACTGCTTCACAAAATTATCTCCAGTGTAAATGGCTTCGGAGAGAAAGAAATTTAAGAAACTTTGAAATAGAAAAGTGAAGACAGTTCCAGAACCGGGTTCTGTCTGTGGTTCATGTCTACACAAATCCCTTAGCAGATAGGAATAGAGTTTGGCTGTGAGGGACTCCTCCAACTACTACTAAAACAAGGGACCTTGCAAATCCACTCCGCCTCCAACTCTATCCTCAGAGAAGGAATGAGGACTTCAAATTCAGACCTCTTCCGAGAGCAGAGTCAGACACTGAGCAGACCCCTTGCTCAGAGGGGACAGGAGAAACACAAGCCCTCTTGCCACGCCTGACCAGGAGCCACCTAATTGTGAACCACTGAAGCCATGGGCAGACACCAGTGCAAAAATACATTTAATAATATAAAGAACAACAAGGTAACTCAGGAAGAAAGTGGTGGTTCTACAACTACAAGAACTGGACAGAGCAATGAAGAGGAAGCTGAAGAAATCAACAACAAAAGTACCTTTATGAAGATCATTGAAGCCCTCAAAGAAAATAAGAAAAATACCCTTATAGAAATAGAAGAAAATACAAACAAAATATTGAAAGAGATGAACAAATCTTTGAAAGAAAACCAAGAAAAGGTAAATCAAACAATGAAAGAAACATGCCAGGAACTAAAAAGTAAAATAAAGCAATAAAAAAGGCACAAAATAAGGCAAAGCAGAAAATAGAAAACCTGAAGAAAAAAGCTGGAACTACAGATACAAGCATAACCAACATGGAAGAGAGAATCTCTTAATTGACTGAAATAGATATATCACTCAAACAAAATACTAAAACCAAAAAAGCCATAACACAAAATATTCAGGAAATCTGGCACACCATGAAAAGACCTAACTTGAGAATATTAGGAATAGAAGAAGGAGAATAATGCCAGCTCAAAGGCACAGATAATGCATTCAATAAAATAATAAAAGAAAACTTTCCTATCTGAAGAAGGAAATGTCTATAAAGATACAAGAGGTTTACAGAACACCAAATAGATATGACCCCCCCCCAACAAAGCCAATGCACCACATAATAATCAAGCTACAAAACATACAGAACAAAGAAAAAATTTTAAGAGCTGCAAAAGAAAAGGGCCAACTTAGCTATAATGGCAGACCCATCAGAGTAACAACTAACTACTCAATGGAAACGATGAAAGCTAGAAGGGCTTAGTCAGAAGTTATACAAATGCTAAAAAAGCATGACTGCCAAACTCAGCAAAACTATTAATCACCATAGATGGAGTAACAAGATATTTCATGACAAAGTCAGACTGAAAGAATATCTATCTACCAATCAAGCACTACAGAAAGCATTAGAGGGAAAACTCCAAGCTAAGGACTCCAGATACATCCATGAAACCAGAAACAATCAATAATTCCACAGAAGAATATCCCAGAGAAAGAAAACATAAACTGTTACCACCAAAAATAGCAGAAAATATCAATTAGTGGTCACTATATCCCTTGATATAAATGGACTCAACTCTCCTATAAAATGACACTCACTAACAAGATGGATACAACAACAGAAGCCTTCCTTCTCTTTCCTACAAGAATCACACCTCAACCACAAAGACAGACACAGGCTTAGAATAAAGGATTGGGAAAAGATTTTCTAGTCAAATGTTCCTAAGAAACAAGCTGGAATGCCATTCTAATATCTAACAAAGTAGACTTTAAGCTAAAAGCAATTAAAAGGGACCAAGATGGTCACTACTTATGCATCACAGAAAAACTGGTCAAAAGGAGATTTCAAACCTGAATATTTATGCCCTTAATATAAGGGCACCTACCTTTGTAAAAGAAATACTGCTAAAGCTCAAATCCCACATTAATTCTCACACCCTAATAGTGGGAGACTTCAACACTCCACATTCACCCCTGGACAGGTCAACCAGAAAGAGACATAACAGAGAAATAAGGAGTCTAACAGAGCTCATAATGCAAATGGATTTAATAGATATCAACAGAAGCCTCCACCCAAATTCAATGGAATATAGTATTTCTCAGCTCCTCATGAAACTTTCTCTAAAATTGACCACATAATTGGTCATAAAGCAAATATCAACAGATACAAAACAATGAAAATAATCCCTTGTAATATTTCAGACCACCAGGGCCTAAAGGTAGAGTTCAACAACATCAAAAAATCAAAGAAAGCCTGCCAACTCATGGGAACTAAACATCACTCAGCTGCAACACCTCTGGGTCAAGGAAGAAATTAAGGAACAAATCAAAGTCTTCCTAGAATTTAATGAAAATGAATCCACAACATATCCAAACTTGTGGGACACAATGAAAGCAGTTTTAAGAGGAAAATTCATAGCGCTAGATGACTATATGAAAAACCTAGAGAAATCCCACACTAGAGAACTAACAGCTCAGTTGAAAGCCTTAGAACAATTAGAAGCAAACTCACCTAGAAGGAGCAGACAGCAGGAAATAGATCAAATATAGAGCTCAAATCAATACAATTGAAACAAAAAGAACAATACAAAGAATCAATGAATCTAAGAGTTGCATCTTTGAGAAATTCAAAAAGATAGAAAAGCCCTTAGCCAAACTAATGAAAAAGCAGAGAGAAAGTTTCCAAGTCAACAAAATCAGAAATGCAAATGGAGACATAACAACTGACTCCCAGGAAATCCAGAGAATTATCAGATCATACTTTGAAAATCTATATAGAAATGAAAAACCTAGAAGAAATGTACTGCTTTCTGGACAAGGACCATTATCAAAATTAAATGAAGAACAGATTAATTACCTAAACAGGCCTATAACACTAAAGGAAATTGAGCTGTCATTAAAACCCACCCCAAAAATAAAAGCCCAGGTCCAGATGGTTTCAGTGCAGAATTCTACCAGACATTCAAAGAAGAACTACTACCATTACTCCTCAAACTATTTTACACAATAGAAACTGAAGGAATATTGCCAAATTCATTTTATAAGGCCACAATTACCCTAATTCCCAAGCCACTCAAAGACACAAAAAAGAACGAGAATTACAGACCAATTTCCCTCATGAATATTGATGCTAAAATTCTCAATAAAGTTTTTGCAAACAGTATACAATAATATATAAAAAATATCATCCACCGCGACAAAGTTGGCTTCATTCCAGAAATGCATAGTTGGATGAACCTACAAAAAACTGTAAACATTATCCACCATTTAAACAAACTAAAGCAAAAAAAAAACCCACATAAACATATCTTTAGATGCTGAAAAGGCCTTTGACAAAATCCAACACTCCTTTATGATAAAAGCTCTTCAGGGATCAAGAATACAGGGACAATATTGCAATACAATAAAGGCAATCTACAAGAAGCCAACAGGCAGCATCAAACTTAATGGAAAAAAACTCAAAGCAATCCCACTAAAATCAGGAACTAGACAAGGATGTCTTCTCTCCCCTTATCTATTCAATACAGTTCTTGAAGTTTTAGGTAAGGCAATAAGAGAACAAAAAGAGATTAAGGGGACATAAACTGGAAAAGAAGAAGTGAAACTATCTATATTTGCAGATGATATTATTGTATACATAAGGAACCCACAAAATTCTTCCAAGGAACTGCTATGGCTGATAAACACCTTCAGCAATGTAGCATAATACAAGATTAACTCAAAGAAATGAGTAGCCCTCCTATACACTAAAGACAAAAAGGCTGAAAAAGAAATATAGGAAACATCACCCTTTATAATAGCTGCAAATAGAATTAAATACCTTGGAGTAACTATAGCCAAAGAAGTAACAAATCTTTGACAAAAATTTTAAATCACTGAAGAAAAAAATTGAAGAGGATATCAGAAAATGGAAAGCTCTTCCATGTTCCTGGATAAGTAGGATCAACATAGTAAAAATGGCAATTCTACCAAAGACAATCTACAGATTCAATGCATTGCCCATCAAAATCGCAATGCAATATTTTTCGTACCTTGAAAGAACAATACTCAATTTCATTTGGAATAACAGGAAAGCCAGGATTGCCAAAATAATTTTACTCAACAAAAGAACTTCAAGAGACAGCATCATCCCTAACTTCAAGTTATACTATAGAGCTACAGTAATAAAAACAGCCTGGTACTGGCATAAAAACAGACTTGTGAACCAATGGAATAGAATTGAGATTCCAGACATTAATCTAAAAACCTATAAACACCTGATCTTGGACAAAGAGGCCCAAAATATTCAATGGAAAAAAGATAGTATATTTAACAAATGGTCTTGGCATAGCTGGATGGAAGTGTGTAGAAAAATACAAATAGATCTGAGTCTGTCACCCTGCACAAATCTTAAATCCAAATGGATCAAAGACCTCAACATAAACTCAGCCACTTATAACTTGATGGAAAAGAAAGAGGGAAATATCCTTCTATGAATTGACATTGGTGACCACTTCCTAAATATAACACTAGTGGCACAGACACTAAGACCAACAATCTATAAGTAGGATGTCCTGAAGCTGAGAAGCTTCTCTAATGCCAAGGACATTGTCAATGGGACAATAATGACAGCCTATATAATGGGAAAATATTTTAACCATCCCTACAAGGGATAGAGTATTGAACTATAAGATATATAAAGAACTCAAGAATCTAGATCCCAAATACTTGAATAACCCAATCAAGAAATGAGGTTCAGAACTAAAAAGGGAATTCTCAGTAGAAGAATTATGAATGGCTGAAAGGCACCTGAAAAAGTGCTCATCATCTTTAGCTGTAGCGGGAAATCAGGAACTATATATGTGAACGATCGCGTCATAGGACTGGAGACGAGCAGGGCGTGGTTAACTGAAAAGGATTTGTATCAATATATAAACATTTGTATCATGTTAATTTATTTTTTATTTATCTTTTGGTTAATAGTTGTTTGTAAGTATAATGATCTCTTATCTGTTTTTTTTCTTTTTTTCTCTCTTTCTCTCTCTCTCTCTCTCTCTCTCTCTCTCTCTCTCTCTTTTTTATAATATCACTCTATTCTCTACCTAAGATTAACCATTGTACCAAAATGATAATTGACCATAACCCTCCCTTGGATGACCAACTTATCGGGAAAGGGACGTAGTTCATTCATTGAGTTGCTTCATGCTGGCCTGTGGGCGACGGTATCTCTGTGGGGTCCTGTAAACTAAACAATGGTTAAATCCTAATGAAGTAACTGTAAACATATATATATATATATAACCATTCCACAAATGTCTATAACCATTCTCATCGTACTGAGTGAGTCCATCTGAAATATTTGCTAAAGATATGGTAAGAAACTATCTTACGACTGTCCTGATTGGTCTATACCTCAAAAGTGATCACTGAATGACATATAGCAGGTTCCTTCTTACTCTGTTGTTTGATTTAGATAATATATATATATTGATACAAAGTTAAACATAATACAAATGTTTATATATTGACACAAATGAAAAATTAATCTATATGTCTGATTGAGATAATATATATTGATACAAAGTTAAATATATAATTGCCCTATTTTACATGTGTCTACCTCTGTCTAAAACATTTTACACATTGATGTGTATTAAGTACATTGGCATTTCCATAATACAATTTCTACCTCTAATTATTTATGATAGTCATAACATTTGTTGTACTATACACACAAGTTGTTTTATATAAATCTATTTAAATATATTTTTATATATAATGATATATAGTTAAGATATTGTTGTCATTTGATAAAAAATGTGTAGTTTAGTCAATCTTCCTAAGATTGTTATACTTGAAATTATTTAGAAGAGCTGTACACTCATTTTAAAATGCCTATTTTTACAATGTTAGCCTCACTTTCTTGGTTGATTGAGATTGCAAATTATGGTTACTCAAATTTATCACCTAACAGTCAAGATACTCAGGCTTTTCAAAAACATGTCAAAATATACCAAATAGATAGGCATCTTCAACCACTTCATAGACCAAAAAAATATGACATTCAAGATTTCGTTATTTCAAATTTGGCCTTGAGAGACATGACAACTCCTGACATCACCGTTCCTTTCTCAAGATAGTGTTGAACATCACAGACATCTTACAAAGAGATTGTTTAGTTTGACAAATAATGGCCTGAGGGACAAAGAACTACACTTGCACCCACTGCTGCCAGCGTGCTCACTGTCCAAAATAGACCTACAAGATAAAAAATAGAGACTGTCAAAGCCTGCCTAGACAAGATAAGATGGTCCTACCAAAAAATACCCTGCTTCTATAAAAACTTGTCAGATATCCTAGGCCAATAGCCACAAAGATAGATGCTCCCGCTATACAAAAAAGTGATAGATGACTATCCAAGTAGTTAACTGATGTTGTCTTCTCCTAAATTCTAAAAGTTACTTCATGCTTCCAACTTTAGATATATATTTTCCTTCTCAGGTCTTGACGGTGTTAAAAATTAGATAATTGAAGTTGTTATTACTTCACATTTCAACAAAGACACCCAAGTGTTAAAACTCTATTATTTAAAATAAACAGCCTTAAAACAATCCCTATACATTTTCTCATATCAACATTTTAGATATTAAATTATACTTTATAGTTGTTGTTTGTTAACAATAGTTTGACCTCACTTATGTTAATACCTTTCTCTTTCCCAGACACTGTCTTATGATAATCCCTATAATATATAGTTTTATACCTAGTTTAAAACCTTCCTATTTAGACAAAATGGGGAGATGTAGCGGGAAATCAGGAACTATATATGTGAACGATCGCGTCATAGGACTGGAGACGAGCGGGCGTGCTTAACTGAAAAGGATTCCGGAAGTAGATTTTCGAGGGAGGGGACCAGGACAGGAAGTCATCATTCTCTCGCGAGAGTTCCCCAACCAAGTGCGCAGTTCGCTCCAGCTGCCCGAGAGTTCAGACGTATGGCGTAGAGATAAAAAATCTTCCTTAGAAAGGCTCCGACGCGCTACAATCTCATCCTGTCATCTTCTCTTAAAACCGGCTCTGTTTTATAAGCGATTTTCACCAAATAAACCCTGTTTAAAACATATCTCAGGGCGGGTTTTTACCACAATACTTAGCCATCAGAGAAATGCAAATCAAAACAACTTTGAGATACCACTTGACACCTGTTAGATTGGCTAAGATAAAAGACACAGAGGACAGCCTATGCTTGAGAGGGTGCAGAGGAAGGGGAACACTCCTCCACTGGTGGTGGGAGTGTAAGCTTGTTCAGCCACTTTGGAATACAGTTATTGGTTTCTCAGAAAACTGAGAATCAATCTCCCCAAGGACCCAGCAATACCACTTCTGGGTGTATACCCTAAAGGTACACAGTCACACTCCAATGGCATTAGCTCAACTAAGTTCATAGCAACATTTCTTGTAATAGCAAGAACATGGAAACAATCTATGTGCCCCTCAACTGAAGAATGTATTAACAAACTGTGGTACATCTACACAATGGAGTACTATTCAGCAGTAAGAAAAAAATGATATCCTTAAATTTGCAGGGAAATGGACGGATTTGGAGAATATCCTCCTGAGTGAGGTATCACAAAGCCAGAAATATAAGCAAGGGATGTACTCACTCATTAGTGGACTCTAAACAATAAATAAATAAGTAAATAAATAAATAAACAAATAAATAAAGCAAAGCAAAGCATGCCCAAGCTGCAAACCACAACCAATGAGTGAGGTATCACAAACCCAGAAATATAAGTAAGTGATGTACTCACTCATAAGTGGACTCTAAACAAAAATAAATAAATAGATAGATAGATAGATAAACAAACAAACAAACAAACAAACAAATAAATAAATAAATAAATAAAGCAAAGCATGCCAAAGCTGGAAACCACAACCAGTGATCAGCTTGGGATCAGAAACACCTTGGACTGACTCCTTGGATCCCACTCCCCCTAGATTAACACCCGACTCAGTCTTGATTTTGAGGGGAGAAAATTGGATTTTCCAGGAGTGGAGGCCGAACTAAGCAATATTGGGACCTTGGGACCATGGGGTCGCCTGCCCATGGAGGGGATGGTGAGGTGTGGAGAAGAAAGAATGACCTGATGTGGTGGGAGGGGGAAGGGACCTTGATTAAGGATATACAAAATAGAAAATGTGACTTCTTTATTCATATAAAAAAAAGTGAAGACACTAACTCTGACCTTCAAAGCTACAAATTTCAAATTTAAGACATCTCGATTATTATATTGCATCATCTCTTGTCGTATACTATTTGTAATATATTATACTATTCTGAGGGAAAAAATGTTCTTTGTAAATATTAGTCCCTGGAGGCATAGTTATACCTTGCATTTAGTAGATACCTTATTATTTTATAATTGTTTGTTTGAAATGGGACTTTCTCATTTATTGACATTTTCTATTGTTTGTTTTGATCCTCTCCAGATTGTAGTGACTTATGAGCTTCCTTTTCCTCCTATGGCACAAAAAAATTTCTCAAGCAGAGTCCATGTTAATCTCCCTCTTTCTTGTGATCCATGAAAATCATTCGGTTTTGAGCTTCTTTTTATTAGTCAAATATTACATCATCAGTCAATGGAATCTTTAATTCAATTTAAGACTCATAATTGAAATCTTCTGCTTCCCCACTCGCCTTTGTCACTTTTTGAATCCTATTTTTCATTTATTGTATTCATCAAGCTTAGCCTATTAATTCTATTTCTTTGACCACTACCCCTTTGACTTTCTTTAGTATTTCATAGTTTACACTTTAAACTTTCACTTATTATCCCCATGTAAACCCTCCTGTTTAAGATCTGCTTTTGTAGTATTGCCATAATACATTTTGTAGTTTTCCTGATGTCAAGAAGTCTTTTCTCTAACAACCTTCAAATAATTGGCCAAATTAGATACTTCATCTCCCAGAACCCAGAGTCAGATATTCATATTTATAATCTTCTCATGACATCCTATGAGAAAGTTTAATCATTGAGAACTCAGAGAGACTTAACTGAAAACTGTAGCTTCTCCCATACTTGTTAGTAGACTCTACTCCTATTAAAACTTAATCGTTGCAATCTTAGCTTCAAACCATTACCCCATGTACCAAGATAAAGTATGAAACATGACAAAATATTAGGTTCACTTCTTACAGAATTTTATTCAAAACAACTCTAGTTTTTAATAGCTAAATTACAAGACAGTAAGAATGATCTTGTTGAAACAGGAATAAACTTTTGTGGTCTAAGAAAGGTTTTTGATCATGTGACCACCCAGGTTAAGAAAGTCAATTTATACACTAGAATTTTTTTTTATCTAACATATATGTAGAACTCTCAAGTTTCTGAAATATGTTCAATATTAAATGGAAAATTAAATGGAAACTATCTGAATAGAGATTTCTCTTTCCTGATAACTCTATATTATGTCAACTTGATAAAAATAACCAAAAAAACATGAACAATTTCCAAAGTGTCCATAGTCATGTGAAATAATCAAACATTCTATTTTATTTCAGCTTCTCCCCACCAACATCACCCAAAGTGGATAGGCAGAATGCATGGATATTTAATTATATCATACTATACTTTCATAAGGAGAGAAAAAAAATCCTTGATATTCACCATTTGTTTCTCTAATATTTACTTTATCATGTATTAGTGAAAAGCTTCATTACAGGCAGTGCAACTTGACTGGCAAATTTGAGCATAGTGACTGCATCCACACAGTTTTGTGACAATTGGCAAATAGATCTGTCTTAATAAGCTGTGAGTGTAAAGAGTGAAGTGTCCCAGAGCTGTCTTTGTGCTGTAAGAGCATAGGATGACTCCATTGGTGCAATTGGACTAAAATTGTTCTGTTTTTCACCAACCACAATTTGGTTATGCATCAATACATTTTTAATTAAAAATGTCAGGGGTACAATAGTGAAGACATTATATATTTTTCTTAGATGGTTTATTTTCTCAGACTGTAATCAGGATCTTGTCTCTATTAGTCAATGACAGAATATTTTTATTAACATATTTGAACACAATCAAGAAACCTGGTGCTACACAACTGCATTTTAGATTACATGTACTCTACCATAGCAATTTATACAACATGATGATGATATAACATCTGCCCTTGAGAGTACAGCATTAAGTAGCAAAAACTTTAATGGGTGCCTTTATTGTACTTCAATGTACAGTGAACAAGTGACAAATAATCATGGTCCATATAATATACTCATTTAGAGAGCATGACTATTTCCACAGGAAATAGGTCAGAATGATAGATTTATATGCAGAGGATAGGAGGTTCTGGTTCATAATGTGTATTCCAAGATCCATGAGTAGCAGAGAGTATTTCTATATTTGCATAGAAATGCTGCTTTCCATATTCTAGCATCTTCTTCAGTTTCTTTCCTAAATTTTTTGTAGTTTTTATTGTCTGGAATATATATGCATATATATTCAGGTGTTTTATATTTTTATGTGGCCATGATGAATGAAATTGTTTTTATGATTTATTTTCAGTATATTGTATGTAGGAAGACTATCCTTTGTATGTAGGAACACTATCCAGTTTATAAGTATTGTGCATGTTTGTGTGTGTGAGTGTGTAAGTGTGTGTCTGCATGCATACTTGTAGTGGGATTATGTTATTACATTGTAAATAATTGTCCTGCCTACTGGTTTAATAAAAATTCTGATTGGCCAAAGGTAGAAAGAAAATGTGGGCAGGGCTACAGACTAAGAATACTCTGGGAACTTTCCATCTCAGAGCAGAGTGGACACACCAGGGAGAATCCAGAGAGAGCTGGATGAATTGCCAAGAGAAGCTGAGGAAAGAAACTGAAATGCTGCTCTAAGAAAGGGTAGTGAGACATGCAGCTGAATAGGATAAGAATCATGTGTTAGTTTAAGGGTTAAGCGTTAACAAGCTATATGCCTGGTCCCTAGGCTGATCAGCATAAAATTAATGTAAGTGTCTGTGTGTCTCTGTGGAACTTTAGGAATGTGAGAACCTAGGGGTAGGCCTGAAAGTATGAGCCAGAAACATAATACAACACATACTCAAATGTGTACATGTGTGCCAAAATACAATAAGAAGATCTAAATACAACTTACTTACTAGATAGAATTTGTTTATGGGGCTGGAGTCTCAGTAGTTAAGAGTCCTTGCTGCTTCTACGAAAAACCTGATTCACTTTTCAGGTGGTAACAAAATGTGATTCCCCTACTGGGGAACACTGAGGAAATTTGTCTGATGAATCCTTGAAATTTTTTTTTTATTTTGCACAATTTAAATTGTCAGCAATTTAAAAAATATTAAAGTAAGTATTCATACATTTATATTAATAGTCATCATAGTTCTATTCTTTAAACAAAAGATGAAAGCATGCTTCAGTATTGAGAATATAAATAAGATTTATACACTCAATATGCCAAAGACCTATTACTCAGTCTTCAAGGGATCCAAAAATGGATGAGTAACATTTTAGTAACTGAAAGAAAACAAGTATAATAGGTCACATAGTCTACTAGTACTTAAATAAAATTTATAGAAAATTCATTGCCAAGTAAATTACTTACTACAAAGATAATAAAGAAGGAATACATGTAAAATATTTTTTAAGTAAAAGATTTTACTTTGGAGAAATGTTTGAAACCAGAGGTTATAAATGGACACAAATGCAAATGAATCAAATGCCTTTAAAATGCTTGTTATAAATTAGTTAAATCTCTTTTTGTCTCAATAAATAAATTATAAAACACATGCATGTGAATTGATGTTCAGATATGTGTGTTGCTGCTATTCATTCAGTGATGAACCCAACACCAGTTTTGTCAAGCATTGCAACATTTCAAATAATTACTAGGAACTATATCATTTGTCTTGAAGCAATGTTGCCTGATATATACATTATGAAAAGTTGAAATATTCTCATTTACATCCTGAAATATCAGAAACATGTTTCAACTATAAAATAAATTGCTAAAGCAATATTTAAATTTTATTTGTAATCTATATTGAGATATATTAGCCTCTTGAAATGCTCAGTATAATCATCTGATAAAAATTAGTAGTAACTTGATTTGTATTCTCAGAGTAAGTTTTACCTTTGACTAGTATGAAGGAACTGTGTATTTGTAATTTTTTCATGCTCATTTGCTTTTGTTGTTATTGTTTTCCCTGTGTTGGAGGACAGTCAATCTCATAAACAAATTATACTTTTTTTTATCATTTTGCTAATTTCAATTGTATTAAAGTAATAGGCAGATAGGACTTATCTACCTTTCATTTGTAAAACTTAGTATTTTTATATAATTCTGCTTTGCGAAATGACCACCACTCATTATATTAATTCACATTTTATTTAATAGTAATATCCATGTAACTTATTAAAAATAAATCATAATATTCCGTGACTTTTTTTCTATGATATAATTTTGTAATTGGTCCATTATTGACCTAACTTGAGATGAGAACCAAATTGTTTAGCCTCCTAATAAATTCCAATTTTAAGGTATTCATCAATTTAATTACTATTGGGTTTAATGATCCAATTTTGATTTGTTAATCTATTTTAATGAATTGCAGATACAAGGGAACTCAATAAAATAATCAAAAATTTAAATTTGAAATATAGCATATAAATGAATATTAAGTTGAAGGAGACAATTACTGTATTGATTAAAGATAAATCTTTAAAATAATTTTTTAAAAAGTAACAGAAATTTTGGTACATAGCAGAAGTTTACTTAGAAATACAAACAGAGTGCTCTTTACAGGCAACATTTGTACACCAAAAATGTTTTGTTTTGTAAAAAAAAAAAATCTGTGAACTTCATAAACTCCAAGTCCTCAAAATCTCTAGTGTATTTTGTAGATATCCCATTCTGAAATGAAGTATGTGTTTTGTTTTTTCTTTTTTATAAATTTTAAGTGGCTTTTTCAATTGCTGTTATACTGTGAGTTTCTTCATTTTTGCATCAGCTCCTGTTATAGACACTTTGGATTTGTTTCTGCTTGTCCATGTTTCCATGCCATTCTGTTAATGTTTTAAATATGGGACTTGTTGGTGAATGGTAGATTTCAGTTACCTCTCTTTGTATACCTTATAAAACTTTGACTGGCATCTCTTATATCAGATTCAAAGAATGCTAGGCAAGAAATCTAAAAGCTTTGCATTCTCCTTGCTCTACATTTGAAATATTAAACCATCTGTTTTGAATAAAATTTTTTCAGTAATTCATCTTATTAAACTACTTAACATCTTTTATATGAATTCTTCTATAGTAAATCACTAACAAGATATTATGTTACACTTTTTTGTTTAGGTTTTACTATCATAAGTACCATACATATACATATTCAACATAATGAGTCTAAAGTTTTTAAAATATTAAGATTTAAACAATAAATTATTCTAACACATTGTCCCCTACAAAATTTTCTATTCCTTTTCACACAATAATAATTGAAATTTACTATAATTACTTGTTTAAATTTTGAAAAATACAATCAAGCTCTGATATTTTGGCATAACACTGACTTACTCATATTTAAATATCCATTACATAACAGAATACTTAATTATAAAAGATAAATATTAACTTTTTAAATTAAAGAATAGATTGAGTCATGCAATAATAACTACAAATTATATTATTAGTTTATCATTGTATTTAACAAAAAAAAATTGTTGGGAATGTTATAGAATAAAATGCAAATTTTATCTTTATCTTCAAGACTTATTTAACTCTGAGATGTGGGGATTTTTGTTTATGTATTATTCTACAGATTTTAATATTCAGTGTGTGTTATATGTACTATATTGATTTGATTTATGTGTTACTTAAGATTGCTGAGCAGATGACTCTTGAAAAGAGGTAGACCCCATAATGTAGCAGATCCAAATATACTTATCTTAGTGTCTTCTCTCCAAGATGATTTGGAGAGGAGGAGCTGGTTCCCTAGTCCTGTGTCAGGGAGAAAGAAGGACTCAAAACAGCTAAGTGAATTCAAACACTCTACCATTGAAAACTGCTATAATTTGTACAATTTCTAGAGAGGTTACTATTGTTTTTCTGTGGTTAAAAGAAATGCCACTGTGGAGATTGCAATGCCATATGCTCAGCAATATTGAGATATAGTCAGCTACTCTAGCAAGAATGCTTTTTCTCCAATCAATTTTTTTAGACACTCTAAGCCTCAAAATTAAGAATATTTCTTCTTTATCAGGGTATTCCAGAAGTCTCTGCTGGATGCTGATGGCATTTGTATTAATAACGTACCTACTGCTTCTAAATAGATAAATATCTGCTACTTGATAGTTATTATTTTGTTTGATATATGCTTAATATAACCCACTCTTTTGAGCAGCTATAGAAAATCCTCTAGACTGTACAGAACAAAAAATCATATATAGTCATATTATGGCAGGTGATGTCTTTATAATATATTCTATTCACAATTTCAAACAATTTACTGAATTATCTAATGAAAAGATACTTTTATTGTATTACTGCACTTAGTATCCCCAGCTTTGTCAAAATAGGACTATGATATAATTCATATGTAAACATTAATTTTGATTTTATATTGGCACATTTACATGCTTTTTAAATTTAGTGAAGAATTTAGAGACTAATGTTAGACCAGATATTATTATTTTAGCTGGTTTTATAATTTAAAATTTACTAAAACTACTTTTAAATTAGTTGCTTTCCTGTTTTAAATTAAACCTAAAGTTTCAATTTATTTATTTTTTTCTTCTTTATTTTGTATTTATCAAAAAAACAGTAAAAAGAATTTAAAAATGCCGAAGAGTTAACAATAACTATACAGAGGATAATAATCATAAGCATGGCTTATCAAGGGTGGAAATGCAAATAAGATTACTACACATATATTTTCTTTGTGTTCAGCTTTCCCTCTGAAATTTTTTTTTCCATCCCTGTATATCCTTATTGAAGGTCTCTTCCCCCTCCCACCACATCTGATCATTTTTCTTCTCTGCAACTCCCCATCCCCTCACTTGGCAGGGAGCAGACAGTCCTATGGTCACACTGGCCCAATAATGCTTGGATCAGTCTTCACACCCGGCCAAATCCAGTTTTGTCCCCCCTCCCTCAAGAGTGAGTCAGGTGTTCCTATAGATGGACTGGGGTTTGAAGGGTCAGTCCAGGGTGTTTCTGATCCCAAGCTGTTCAGTGGTTATGGTTTGCTGCTTGGGCATGTTTGGCTTTTTTTCTTGTTTGTTTGTTTAGAGACCACTAGTGAGTGAGTACATCCCCTGCTTATCTCTCTGAGTTTGTGATACTTCGCTCAGGAGGATATTCTCAAGATCCATAAATTTGCCTGTGAATTTTAGGATATCATTTTTTCTTACTGCTGAGAAGTATTCAATTGTGTAGATGTACCACAGTTTGTTAATCCATTCTTCAGTTGAGGAACATCTAGGTTGATTCCAGGTTCTTGCTATTACAAATAATGCTGCTATGAACATAGTTGAGCTAATACCTTTGGAGTGTGAATGTGCCTCTTTAGGGTATACACCCAGAAGTGGTATTGCTGGGTCCTTAGGGAGATTGATTCTCAATTTTCTGAGAAACCTCCATATTGTATTCCAAAGTGGCTTAACAAGCTTACAATCCCACCAACAATGGAGGAGTGTTCCCTTTGCTCCGCATCCTCTCCAGCATAGGCTGTCATCTGTGCCTTTTATCTTAGTCAATCTAACAGGTGTTAGGTGGTATCTCAAAGTTGTTTTGATTTGCATTTCTCTGATGGCAAAAGATGAAGAGCACTTTTTCAGGTGCCTTTCAGCCATTCGTAGTTCCTCTGCTGAGAATTCCCTTTTTAGATCTGAACCCCATTTTTTGATAGGGTTATTCAAGGTTTTGGGATCTAAATTCTTGAGCTCTTTATATACCTTAGAGATCAGTCCTCTGTCACTTGTAGGGTTGGTGAAAATCTTTTCCCATTCTGTAG
>PVIH01018862.1:0-37169 GCA_004025045.1 Sigmodon hispidus
ACATTACTAGCTTGCTCTATCTTCTTAAATCAACCCATTTCCATGAATCTACCCACCACGTGGCTTGCAGCCCGTGGCTCACCTGGATTCCTACATGCTTCTTCTTCGGGGGACAGATGGCGACTAGTAAACTCCACCCCTTCTTCCTACCTGGCTGCCTCTGATTCTCCACCCACTTCTACGGTGCCCTGCATGGGTCTAAACATTTATTTACATGGTACAGAGAACATTCCACCACACATATGCCTGGGTCTATGTCCCTACCACAGCTAGATCTGTGTTGATATCCATAGTTCCTAATACCATTGAAAATCATCCTAATGCTATGGGTAAGAACTACCTACTTGGTTCCTATTAGTGTACAAAGATCATGCTGCTGCAGGGGCCATGATCATCCAAGTGGCCTGTACTGCCATCTGAATTCATGGTTGTATGTAAGCCTTGCTGCTGCTGACAACCATGTCTGTGTCCTTACTCCTACTACAGTTGGGGTATGTATTAAGGTTTTTAGCCCATGTTGTCACTACTTGGCACATAGATGTCTGAGACTAAGCCTCAATTCATGGGCATGTGGTTATAAAAGATATCCTGGTTATAAAAGATATCCTGGATATTTAGGTCTATGCTACCATGAGGGCCATGCTGACCTCAGTGCCCTTCACTGTCATCCAGGATAATGATGTTGTTCAGATCTCTGATGCTGCTGAGGGCCATGTGTAACTCCATTGCCCAACAGTTTGTATTGATATGGATTTTTTTACAATACCTAAGTATTCATTTTGGGTTAGGAACCACATAGGCACAACACTGGAGGAAAGTATGTGTGTAAAAGCTCAGCGTAGGCTTCTTTTAAGGAAGTATTTTTATTTTCAGATTGTGCCTAGTCTGGGGAGTGTGTTGAATCATTGAAAATTTTAAGAAAAAGGACACAACCAGGTATTTGGATCTGTGTAAGAACGGCTCATGATAGCCTTAGACCAGCATGAGATTAATATGGCCTTACAGAGATTTAGACAACAGCAACAAGACTGGAATCTTTTTCATAGAGCATGGCCCATTATCATGGATCAGGAGTATCAATACACTAAAAAGTGGTCATCTTACAACAAGAAATCTACAGAAGAAATGTAATCCTCATCAAATTTCCAACACAGATATTTCTAAAAAATTGAAAAAAAAACAATTTTCTACTTCACATGGAAATGTGAATAACACAGGATAAAAAAAAAGTCTTGAAAAATAGAACAACTGCTAGAAGGAGACAGCACTATACTCAATCTCAATTCTACAATGTAAATATAGTACTAAAAATTAGCACTAACATAAAAATAGACATGTTGATAAATTGAATCAAATTGAAAGATCTCTACATAATTCGGCATATCTGGGGTTACTTGATGTTTTATAAAGAACACAGACATACAACTGGGAAAGCAAACAGTATCTTCAACAGTTGGAGTTGCTAAAACTGTATAGCTGAATGTGGAAGTTTTTAAAATAATCCATATGTGTAACACTGCACAAACCAAAATACAAATGGTTTAAATACTTGAACATAAGTTCAAACACACTGAATTTGACAGCCAGAAAAGTAAAGAATAATCATGAACTCATTAGCATAAAAACACTGTTTCTTAACAGCATACTGATATCACAGGTACTAAGAACAGAAATTAATAAAAATAAAAGCTTTGGTATGTGAAAAACACCATTACTTGGTTGCTAAATGAAAAATTATTTTTACCTTCTGTCTATTCAGATGGGGACTAACATGTAAAATAAACAAAGAACATAAAAATAGAATAAAAATAACCCAATTATTATGGAGGTACAGATTTAATAAAGAATTCTCCAAAGATGAAACTCAAATATCTGAGAACCACTTAAAGAATGTTTAATATCCATAGTCACCAGAGAAATGCAAGATAAAATTACTTTGAATTGTTTTATTATGGTTAAAATTATATTTTTTATCCATGTATACCCTTGTTCAAACTCCCTTCCCCCTCCCACCTCAGAATGTCCAAACACAATAAAATAAATGTCACCTTATGATAATAAGGATGTAGTGCCTGGAAACATTTAACCATTGTAGGTGGGATTGCAAACTTGTACAGACATTATGAAAAACAATGTAGAGTTTTCTCAGGAATATGCATAAATGTCTACCTCAATAACCAGCTTGGTCATATTACTAAAGGGCCCTGCCTCATTCTACAGATAATTTGCTTATACATGTTGTTTTCTGCACTATTTATAATACTCCAGTATTGAAAACTGCCTAGATGTCATTGAGGCTAAGAGGATAAAAATGGATGAAGAATATATAGTACATTCACAAAACAGAAGATAACTCAGATGTTAAAAAAGCAAAGTCATGAGTTTTAAAGTTGAATTATAGAACTTGGAAAAAACATCCAGAGTAAGGTAACACAGACCTCCAAAAGATAATATGGAATCAATTTACATATATAATAATATTTACTCTTAAGTTTTAGCTAAACAGACATACTATATGTTGACACAGAGGATATATATATATATATATATATATATATATATATATATATATATATAGACTAGGAAGTTGTGGATCCTGACTGTGAATCTCCTTATAAAGTGGAAATAGAACATGCTTATA
Organism: Sigmodon hispidus; assembly: GCA_004025045.1. Taxonomy (NCBI): domain Eukaryota; kingdom Metazoa; phylum Chordata; class Mammalia; order Rodentia; family Cricetidae; genus Sigmodon; species Sigmodon hispidus. The sequence goes on from PVIH01018862.1 coordinate 2,642, forward strand.
GATGGATGGGAGGATCAAAATATAGAGGGCATAGGGTGGGTGAATATGAGGAGTTACAACTAAGCGTTGATTGAGGTTTCACATGGAAACTTAATAAAATATAGGCTTTCTAAATTGTATAAATAATAAAAGATTATCTAAATGGAAGTAATTATAATATACATGGGAATATGGAGCCCAAACTGGATATCTTTTATAACCAGATAAAACTTCTACAACTTAGACAATGCCTACACAACTTATTGAGCTTGGATAACTTGAGCCAATGCCAACCTAGAGACTTTACTCATACTGACTACTGTTCATTAAAATGGAAAGCATAGTTCATGCCACCAGCATAAACAGATAATGTTAACCCATCTATAGACCTATGATGTACAGTGTTATCTGCTTACAAACTGTCATAAGAAAATATGGCATAAACCTTGTTGGAAAAATCAACCATTATCTGTTTGTATTTAGGGTCAATCCATTAGAAAGAACCCATCCTGGGCTTTGTCTTAATGGTCAAATAGTTTAAAGTAGATAGGCCAGAAAACTAGCGCAAAAAATACTATAGGTCTTCCAGAAGAAATTCATAATGAAATTACTCCTAATGTTTAGGTTGTTATTGTGGCCATGCCCCCACCAGCAGGAGCTTGCTCCAAAGGCTCTGACTTAAGCGTGTGCCTACTCTTTAAAATCTCCAGCCACGTGGAAGACTGTCTCTTTTTCTCTTCCTCTCTACTCTCTAGTCTCTTTCCCTCTCACCACTTTCCCCTCCCCTCCTTAATGAACCCAATATGGCTCCCTTGGCAGCATACTGGCAAGTTTTTTTCATACACAAAATACTAACATTGGTGCTGAAATCCAGAAAGCCACTTCTTAAAGTTAAGTGCACAAAACCTAAAATGCCTCATCCAAAATTTGTAGTCACTGCCCTTCCATTTGCTCATTTGCAGTGTGCAGTCACACATCACTGACCTCAATCAGCAAGTGTTTCCCTACTCCTGGTGTTCCCTGCTACTAAAGATTCTCCATGGTTCTTTGTTTGCAGGGTTATTCCTGACATCTATCCTCTAGACTTTGCTGGTAGACCTCAAAAGATAGTGCATGGGGCAAACTATATTGCCTGATGAGTCTTTATAGTTTTGCAGCATGGGTGAGAAATCTCCCTGGAGTCACATTCCTAGGTTGGTGAATCTTGGGGGGTTTGGCATAATGGAGCAAGGTCTCAGCAAATTCACCCTAAAAATTGATGGATATTCTAGAGCATTTTTGCTTCCCTTGAGATGGCAGTTTAAGTGACGACATATTTAGCTAACTCAAAATTCCCCCTAAGCTTCAGTAATGAAGAACACAATGACTTCACTAAGCTTATCTGTTTTGACCTACTACAATACTATGATTTATGACATTTTATGAAAACTCACTTACTAAACAAACATTCGGTGTAAATGGAAGCTTTTAGTCCCTCTTTCTATCTCTAAACTTCTTTCAATTCCTCTATAATATTCCACTCTTTCCCTATAACTTCCACTTTCCAAAGTCAACTGCTAACCTATCAGTCTTCACTACCATATTTATCCTAAATAAAACTCATCAAATTTCTGCTGGGTACACCTGAAATCAAAGCTGAGAACCAGCAGATCACCACTGCTGTCTTTTTACTGCAACTGCTCTGAGCTGGCTCTGTGCTCCACCTTCTTGCTAGAGAATCTGCCCACAACATTGAGTCTTGGCCATGCCTGCAAAAAGACATGCTCACAGAGAGCTACACCTCTAAAGAGACTGCCACCACAGCTGCCAACACCATGAGCCACCATGCCATGGCCAATGATGTAACTTCAAAAAAGCCATCTTAACTTGTCTCTAAAACAGCTAGTGAGATGGCTAAGTGGTTAAAGACACTGACTCTTCTTCCAAAAGATTCAGGTTCATTTCCTGATCTTCACAAAACCTATGTTTTTTACATATATATATATATATATATATATATATATATCAACAAAGGCTGAACTGTTAGGTTGTTACTGTGGCCATGCCTTCACCTGCAGGAGCTAATTACAAAGCCTCTGACATGAGCCTATGCCTTCCCTTTATAATATCATCCTGAGCAAGATATCACAAACCCAGAAAGATAAGCAGGGAAAAACTCACTCATTAGTGGACTTTAAACAAAAAAAGAAAAAAAAAAGAAGGAAAAGAAAACCATGCCCAAGCTGCAAACTACAACCACTGAACAGCCTGGGATCAGAAACACCTTGGACTGACATCTTGGATCCCACTCCCCCTAGAGAAACACCTGACTCAGTCTTGATGTTGGGGGTAGAAAACTGGATTTGCCAGGAGTGGAGGCTGAACCAATTAAAAATGGGGTTCAGAACTAGAAAGCGAATTCTCAGCAGGATTACAAATGGCTGAAAGACACTTGAAAAATTGCTCAACATCTTTAGACATCGAAGAAATGCAAATTAAAGCAACTTTAAGATAGCAACTTACACCTTGGGTGTGGAAATGTATCATAAGGGAAGAAGATGACTGAGTGAGAGGAGTGCAAGAAGGGAGAAGAAAAAAGAGATGGAGATCTTAACTGGGGAAGTCCATGTAGGTTTGGAAAAATAGTGGGTGTTAGGGTAACATAGAACTCACAGGATGTCCCTGCCTAGTTCTCCAACCCATAGTGAAGGTGTTGTCTAGACAGGACTTCCACTATAATCAAATAAATAGCCACTCCAAGTGCCATCACAGAACTTACATCTAACACTGAATAGAGGTACAGGCAGGGATATATGGCTGAGCACTGGGCTGAGAGCAGAGGAGAGAGTCTATAGGAGCAAGGGGATTGGATTTATGAGGAAAATTCTCACAGTGATGGCTGGGGCTCTGGGGACCTCCCTTAATTTAGAACAGCCACCTCGTAACCATCTGGAGAAGTAACTAGGCCCACCAAGGATAGAAAGCTGTCTGCTGATAAGGGCAGTATATGGAGTGTTGAGGAGAGGGATTAGACTGTTTCTGTGTGTAAACTGGCACTTTGGAACCCATTCCCTCTAGAGGAACACCTTACTCAGTCTTGACATTAGGATGAGGAAATCAGACCTGCCCAGGGTGGATGCTGAGCTAATCCATCTTGGGACCTCTTGCCCTTTGTGGGGAGGGGATGGGGTAATGTTAAGGAGGGAGGCTGAAGGCTGATCAGGAAGGATTAACATGGGGAATGGAGGGTGAGCATGGGGATTATATGTAAAGAAAAGACTTTATTTTATAAATAAATCAAAATGAATTTTAAAAATTATAACAAAAATTGATATAAACAGTGAACAAATGCTGAATAAAATTGAAATAATTATGAAAATAAAAATATTATTAATTAAAAAATGAGTTGAAGGATATGGTTAGTATGAATCATATCAAAAACCTGAGAATTGAAGAGTTGAGTTACATTCTTTGCAAATGGACAGCCAAGCCAGCTAGTATATTACCCAGGTCTGGGCAATCAGGCATAAAACAAGTCTCCAAACCCATTACAGCTCCAGCATGATGTAATCAAGCAAGACCCCTTTGTGCAAGCCTGTTACCATCACTCATTGGACCATCAACTCCATTAGCCTCAACTCATTTTCCAAAAACACTTACTCCCCCAACCTTATTTGCTTCCTGAGACATAACCAATGGAGAGAACCATCACAAGAGATGAGTTATCACTCTCATAGCTGGTCACCCAGGCCAGCTAGGATAGCCCCAGGTCTGGTCAACAGGGCACAAAATGTGCTCCCAATCCCATCAAAGCCACAGCTGCAGGTAAGCAAACATTTCTCAGACTTGCAAGCTTGACTATCACCATCTCCCATTGAACTCTCTTGATGATAAACTTCAGTCTCTTGACTAAATGCTACCCATCATACAAACTTCAGGTGCTTCCTGAGACACAGCCTCTGGAGACCTGCATCACAAGGGCTGCTTCCTGAAACACAGACTCTGGAGAGCTCTATTACTGTAACAAATATTTACAGTGTATAAGAGCATTAACACAAATATATAAGTTCTACATGCTATTATTTTTCTATAAATAACTTTTAAAAGTTTAAACTTTTCTGTTTATATTTATTGCTAGTTGGCATAGATATATTTTATGGGAATAGCAAAACTAATAAAGCAAACAAACACAGCTAGCAACTTGGCAAAAATTTTGCAAAGCTGAACCACATGGACATGCAAACTTTGTTATTTATCTTCACATCCTGTATAATGGGACACTTTTAATATTTGTAGAATTTAGAAAAATTAAATTGGTGGTAAATTTTATATGAATAACTCTTGCCTTTTCCCAGAAATGTTGCTAATAAATTTTACCAGGACAATTCTAACATATTACCTCTCCTGCTTTAAGGTTTGAGTTTTAAGGAGTTTCTCCTCCTGTTTTACTTGAAAGTTTTCTTACACATTGGACATTATGATACAAATAAAGAAGTCAGAGGTTTCTCTGTCTATGAAGAAATGAAACATTCTTGATACAACTATCCCTGTACTTACTCAGGAATAAGATAGTCAAAATAAATTTAAAAAGATCAATGCAATCTGGTGAGCTAGAGGAGTTTGTCACAGTTCAGATTTTAAGCCACTTCCCACTGAACACTGAGCCAAATCTATGGCATATAACTCTGCCCTGCATAAAGATATATTGATGAATAAAGAATGAAGTTGAAAATGAGTTTAATTATGCTTCAATAACTAAATGAGAAGCATGAATGGGCATTTCTGTAAATGGGGGATCATAAGACTGAGTATGAATCTGAGAGGTGTGATAATGTAGTTTAATTGGGTTCATGATGTAAAATCACCAAATAATAAATATATAAATAAAAATTTTCAAAAAAGAAAAATGATAAAGGAAGAAATGTTAGGACCTTTCTTTCTTTAAAAAGTTAACACAGAGTTAGCGTGCTGCCCTATGACCGAGGAAAAACAGAATTCAGGGATTAGAATTTAAAAAATTATAAAAATATAAAGGGTACATTATATTATGCCAGGTTTTCAATAATACTTGCAGCAACTTTGGCTTGAGAAATTTTCCTTGATACTCTATTAAGAAAAAATACACTGCTTAGAACAAGGCACTATGTCTGGGCTGTGATGGAGAATTTAGCTGGGTATTTTGATAGTAACAAAAGCTTATAGTGTTGTAACAGGCTCTAATATGCCTATACAGTCTTAAATTTTGGCTTAATGTGTGAAAATGATAACTCTGATTCTGAAGATGTCAAAATTTGAGAGAAAATAATTGGAAATTATAACTGTTTAGTTATAGATTTAAAAGCTGACTAAAATTTAAGCAAAAGGAAATGACACACAAGTCATAAAACAATAAATTATATGATGTATATTTTAAAAATTCATGAATCCATTCTTGCTTGTTGAATTCTGTATAAATAAAGAAGCATTCTCGCTGCTATTCAGTCAGTCTACAAGATTCGTTTAACCACCATGGTCTAACTTGGGTGGTTCCCTCACGAACATCTTATATTCTTTGCTGGTACCTGTCCTGCTGGGTATGATTCCTTCAGAGTAAACAAGCCATAAAAAGATAAGCTTCTTTTCTCCCCATCTCTTCTAAAAATAAAGCAATAAAAGTGCCCTGTAGTTTTATGAATGAGACTCATAGCCAAATATCAGGGGAAGGCTGAAATATCAGAGAGAGCAAGCACCACAATCAATTCTCACCTAGATATCTTACAACTTCCTCAGCATAGCTGCTGGTTGCATCTGCCAGTCATTTCTGCCAGTAGCTTCTCCTAGTCACTTCCGTGCCTTCCTGGTTTCTACAAGGCATAATGTATCCTATCCCATCCAGATTAGGATTAAAGGCATGTAGCCTTGAACACAAGGAAACAGAAGAAGTTCTGTCTCTGGAGTTATGGGATCAAGGGTGTCAGTGCCACTCCTGGCTTTCCCTGTGCTGTGATCAAAGGTGTGTGTGACTGACTCAGCTGTTTATCTTTGTATTCAAAGTTTACAAACTTCCTAAACTGTCTGCCTAGGAATTGACTATCTGCTTTCTCCCCAATATTCAGGTTTTGTTGAATATGTAATATATATCCACAGTGCCCTATGCATGATTCTTCTGGTAACTACCCTTGCATCAACTTATCTTCAGACTTTGCCATCATCCAGAGCTGGACTCAGCAAGCTAATCTGGAGCAACGTCTTCTGGATTTGACACTCCTGTACACAAGTTCACAATTGTTTAATATTTTAAACCATGTTCTTCAGTTGTAAAAGATGGAGAATAACCAGGAACCTCCACTCTGGTCATTGGTCCGATGTCTTTTTATCTAACCAGTCCTGAACCCTCCATAGAACATTACACTCTGTGATGAATTTGGATGACGCTGAGCATAAACAACCTTAAAATGGTCTCTCCTTAAAACAAGAATGTCTTTTCCAATACAGAAATCCAATGGATTATGAGATAAACTCTCTCCATGGTGATTGAGAGAGCCTTTGATCTGGATAATTTCTGATATTGTAATATTTGCAAGATATTTGTAAGATTTGCAAGATTTTAGGAATAAATTGAACTTCTCCATGTCAGATCCTCAAAACTTGTAATAGAGGCTTCTAACAACCATAGCAGATGGTCTCCTGGGCATTGTATATGGTTAGAACAGGTAGTTCTGAGTGGAAAAACGTATTTTGTGGCCCATGTACCTACTACTCTACAAAAAAGCTTTTAAGTTTCAGTCCAATGACTTTCTCTCAGGGTTCTAGGAAGGCTCTACTAACCGGTGGAGGAAATCTATGTATCTGGCAACCTATTGATTAACTTACACATACTGTGCTCTTTAGTTCATCATCTTTATTGCAAATTACAATGTTCTAAAATAAATAAGTGAAACCTCCTGAAACTGAGAAGCTTCTGTAAAGCCAAGGACACAGGCATTTGGAAAAAATGATAGCCTACATAATGGGAAAAGATTTCAATCAACCCACAAGTGATAGAGGACTGATCTCTAAAATATATAGAGAACTCAAGAAACTAGAGCCTAAAAATTTGAACAACCCAATCAAAAAATGGAGTTCAGAACTAAAAAGGGAATTCTGAGCAGAATTACAAATGGCTGAAAGGCACTTGAAAAAGTGCTCAACATATTCAGTCATCAGAGAAATATAAATTAAAACAACTTTGAGATACCACCTAACACTTACCAGATTGGGTAAGATAAAGGACACAGATGACAGCATATGCTGGAGAGGTTATGGAGCAAGAGAAGCATGCCTCCATTGTTGGTGGGAATGTAAGCTTGTTCAGCCACTCTGCAATGCAGTACGAAGTATATCAGAACACTGGGAATCCATCTTCCCTAGAATCCAGGAACACCACTACTGGATGTATACTCTAAAAATGCACATTCTCTCTCCAAAGATATTAGCTCTACTATGTTCATAGCAGCATTATTCTTAATAGCAAGAACCTAGAAACAACCTAGATACCCCTCAACTGAAGAATAGATTAACAAACTGTGCTACATCTACACAATGGAGTACTACTCAACAATAAGAAAAAATGGCATCTTCAAATTTGCAGGCAAATGAATGGATTTGGAGAATATCCTTCTGAGTGAGGTATCACAAACCCAGAAAGATAAGCAGGAGATATACTCACTCATTAGTGGTCTCCAAACAAATGAAAGCAAAAAGCAAAGCATGTCCAAGCTGCAATCCACAACCACTGAACAGCTTGGGATCTGAAACATCTTGGACCTCCACCTTGGATCCCACTCCCTCCAGAGGGACACCTGACCCAGTCTTTAGGTTGTGGTAAGGAATGCATTTCTACCAGGAGTGGATGCTGAACTAAGCCACATTGGGTCTGTGGGACCTCCTGTCCTTGCAGGGGAGGAGAAGGAGATCAAGAGATGTGGATAAGAGAGTGACTGGAAGGAGCGGGAGAGGGAGCAGAGCTTCAACACAGATAAAATATGACTTTATTCATAATAGAAAAGCAATGAAATCTCAAAGGAAAAAAATAAAATATATGTTGAGTATAAAAAAAGAGATAGTTTGATTTCTTTTCCAATTTGTTTCCCTTTAATCTTTCATTCTCTTATTGCCATAAGTTAAATGTGGAGAACTATGTTAAATAGATAAGGGGAGAGGGGACAGCTTTGCCTGTTTCCTAATTTTAGTCAGATTGCTTTGAGTATATTCCCTGTATCTCTGACCTCTCCAGGACTTTTATCATAAAGAAGTGTTGGATTTTGTCAAAGGCTTTTTCAGCATTTAAAGAAAAGATCATGTTTTTTTTCTTTCAATTTGTTTATATGATGGATGACATTTACAATTATTCATATGTTGAACAATCCCTGCCTTTCTAGGATGAAGCCTACTTGATCATGGTGATTCTATATATGTTGTTGGATTTGATTTGCCAAAATTTTGTTGAGAATATTTGCATCAATATTCATGATGGAAATAGTTCTGTAATTCTCTTTCTTTGTTGCATCTTTGAGGGGCTTGGATATAAGGGTTATTGTGGCCTCACAGAAAGAATTTGGCAATATTCCTTCAGTTTCTACTGTATGAAAGTTTTTGAGATGTATTGGTATTAGCTCATCTTTGAATGTCTGGTAGAACTCTGCACTGAAACATTCTGGCCCTGGGCTTTTTTATTTTGGAGGCTTTTAATGACAGCTTCAATTTCCTTTGTGGGTATAGGACTGTTTAGGTCTTTAATTTGACCTTGATTTAATTTTGGTACATGGTACTTGTCCATTTTTTCTAGATTCTTCATTTTTGTGCCATTGAGATTTTCAAAGTTTGACCTTATAATTCTCAGGATATTCTGGGGGTCTGTTGTTATATTTCCCCTTTTCATTTCTGATTTTGTTGATTTAGATACTCTCTCTGCTTTTTGGTTACTTTGGATAAGGTTTTATCAATCTTGTTAACTTCCTTGAAGAATCAACGCTTTGATTTATTGATTTTCTTTATTGTTCCTTTTGTTTCCATTGTGTTGAATGAGCTCTAAGTCTGATTATTTCCTGCTGTCTGTTCCTTCTAGGTGAGTTTGCTTCTAGTTTTTCTAAGACTCTCAGCTGTGCTGACAGTTATTTTGTGTGGAATTTCTCTAGTCTTTTCATGTAGACAGCTAATGCTATGAATTCTCCCCTTAAGACTGTTCTCACTGTATCTTGTAAGTTGTGCAGGTCTTGGATTTATTTTCATTCATTTATAGGAAATCTTTGATTTGTTTCTTAATTTTTTCCTTGACCCAGAGGTGGTTCATTTGAGTGATGTTTAATATTCATGAATTGGTAGGCTTTCTGTGATTCTTGATGTTGTTGAACTCTAAAATTAGACCATGGGGATCTGACATGGTACAAGGAGTTATACTCTTTTTTTTGGTACTTCTTGATAGTTGTTTTATGACCTAGTATGTGGTCAATTTTAGAGAAAGTTCCATGGGGTGGTGAAAAAAAAATATATATATATTATATGTATTCCTTTTTGCTTGGTTGGAGGGTTTGGTATATATCTACTAAGTCCTTTTGGGTCATAACTTCTGCTAGATCACTTATTTTTCTGTTAAGTTTCTGTCTGGTTGACCTATCCAAGGGGGAAAGTGGGCTATTGAAGACTCCCACTATTATTGTGTCAGGTTTGATATGGGGTTTAAGCTTTAGAAGTATTTCTTCTGCATATGTAAGTGCCTTTGTGTTAGGAGCATTGATATTCAGGATTGAGATTTTATCTTGGTGAATTTTTCCTGAGATGAATAAGTAGTGGCCTTCCTGATCTTTTTTTATTGATTTTAGTTTAAAGCCTATTTTGGTAGATATTAGAATGGTTACACCAGCTTGTTTCTTAGGGCCATTTGATTGGAAAGTCTTTTCCTAATCCTTATTCTGAGCCTGTGTTTGTCTTTAAAGTTGAGGTACATTTCTTTTATGCAGTAGAAGCATGGTTTCTGTAACCATCATGTTTGGGTGTGTCTTTTCATAGGTGAATAGAGTCCATTAATATTAAAGGATAGTAATGAGCAGGGATCAATATTTTCCATCATTTTTGGTATTAGCTTTTATTTCCTTTTTGGTGGGGAGAGGGTTCTTCTGTGGGTTTTTCAATTGTCTGTGGTTACATGAGTGTTTCTGGTTTCTTTAGGTTGTAGTTTTTTTCTCTAGGGATTTTGTAGGGCGAGATTTGTGGTGAGGTATTGTTTATATCTGATAATGTCATGAAATATCTTGTTTACTCTAACTATGTTGATTGATTGTTTTGTTGGGTACAGTAGTCTTGGTTGGCATACATGCACTTTTAGTGTCTGTATAATGTCTGACCATGATCTTCTTGCTTTCATTGTTTCCATTGAATAGTCGGCTAATATTCTGATGGGTCTGTGTTTATAGGTGATTTGACCTTTTTACTTTGCAACTCTTACTATTTTTCTTTTTTGTAGGTTTAGAGTCTTGATTATTAAATAGTGAGCAGATGTTTTTGTGGGTCTAGTCTATTTGGTGTTCTGTAGGCTTCCTATATTTTTATAGGCATTTCTTTCTTTAGGTTAGGAAAATTTTGTTCTATGATTTTGTTGACTATGCATTCTGTGCCTTTGAGGTGGTATTCTTCTTCTTCAAGTCCAATTATTCTCAGATATGGTCTTTTCGTGCTGTCACAAATTTTCTGCACATTTTGTGCTATGACTTTTATGGTTTTAGTATTTTCTTTAACTGATATATTTATTAACACTATTGAGGCTTCCACCCCAGAGATTCTCTCTTTCATTTCTTGGATTCTGTTGGTTATGCTTGAATCTGTGGCTCCAGATCACGTTTTCATTTCTATTTTTGTCTTATCTTGTGCCTTCTTTATTGCTGCTATTTCAATTTTTTACATTTATTTTATTTTTCATTTTTATTTAAATTGTTGCTTTGCCAGTATGTATAAATCTATATGAGTGTCAGATATTGGAATTTCACAGTTGTTAGCTGCAATGTCGATGCTGGGAATTGAACTCAGGTCCTCCATAAGAACAATCAGTGCTCTTAACTTCTGAGCCATTCTGTGTAAATTTCTCCCACCTGTTTGTTTTCTTTTTCTTAGTTTTCCTTATTTTCTTTAAGGGCTTTGTTCATCTCTTCTAATTTTCTGTTTCTATTTTCTTCTGTTTCTTTATGGGAGTTTTTTATATCCTCTTTTAAGGTTTCTTTTAGCTTCATAAAGCTGTTTTAAGGCTGTTTCCTTCTGTTCCTTCTTCATTTTATATTCAGGTCTTGAAGCTATAAAACCGCTTGCTGCTTCTGGTGGTGTCTTGTTGACCTTTGTATTATTATATGTATTCTTGAACTGCCATCTGCCTGTTTTTTCCCCAATTCACTCTTGGTTAGTTCTTGGTCAGCTCTTAGTTGCTGGTCTGATGGCTCTTAATCAGCTATGTGTTCAGAGGGATGACTGTTCTTGTGAGGTCACAGTGTTATGATGCCAGTCTTAAACTCTTCACCTCTCACCTCTCATCTGTGTGCCCAGGGATTTGGTTGCTATTATACCAGCCATGTTCTGGGTGGGCTTGCTCTGCACTAAAGCCAAGTGGCTGTCTTAGAGCCTGGGTTCTGCTGGTAGAAGTCACCTTCTGATCTCTGACCTCTCAGCTGTGTTTTTAGAAACTCTGCTTCCCTGCTGCTATTATGCCAACTGTGGTTTGTGCAGACTGTGTTCCCAGATGAAGCCGAGTCTCTTTTATCTAAGGTGTGCATCCAGGACCAATGGACTCAGCTGTTCCCCTGATGCTAATTTTTCACTTGTGTTCTGGGCAGGCTGCACAATGCAATGAAGCAGAATGGCCATCTCAGGGTATTATTTAATCTCTTTCTTTTTGTCTATGTGTTACCTTTCTACACACAAAAAGGAAAGATTATGGAGAATAATGGTTGAAATTTTAGAAGTCTCTGAAAACTATTGGTCATGGTAACTGATCAGAATACATTCGTAAAATACTAGCCAATTTTTAAAAAAACAAAGTAAATAAATAAATGTTAATGAAATCAATGAGTAAATAAAAATCTGGGCAGTAATTAATTATAAATTTTTCTGTGTATGAAAGAAATTGGAGATTTCAAATATCAACTGCTATGGATATATATATATATATATATATATTATATATTTAATAAAACTTGAATATTGAGGAGAGAGCACATAGTCAAATCCTATGCAGACAACTCAGGAAATACACAAACCTTGAATACAAAGATAAAGAGCTGAGTCAGTCACACAACTTTAATTCTTGCAAAGGGAGAGCTGGGAGTGGTGACCTCCACCCTTGAACCCACAACTCCAGAGACAGAACTTCTTCTGTTTCTGTAAGTTCAAGGCTATATGCCTTTATTCCTAACATGGATGGGACAGGGTATATAAGGGCTCCTAGAAATTTAGAGAGAACTGAAGCTGCTGGGAGAAGCAACTAGAAGAAGCAACTGAGAAAAGTTTCCAGGAAAGAGGCTAAGAAAGTTGCAAGACAGCTGGATGAGAATTGACAGTGGTATTTCCTCTCTCTCATATATCAGCTTTTCCCCAATAATTGGCTCTGAGTTTCATTTGTGATACTACATTTGGCACTCAACTTTGGGGCAAAAATTCCACCCCTCAAAAAAAAAAAAAAAGGCTTCTTACTGGACAGAACAACACATGACCAGAGGAGTAATTATCAGCTGGTTAGGCTGTTGAGTTAGCATCCAGGTTTAGGCAGACCCAACCTAAACACACCACATGTGTTTCCATTTTACTTTAACCTAGAAAAGTTTTTTCAGACAATGGCCTCTTTCTCCTGGTGGGTGGCAGGTTCTTTCTCCTTCTGAGCTCCTCCGTGGACTGCTGTCAAACTAGGTATCTGCCACACTTCACAACCACCTCTGACAACTAAATTGGTGAGTAAAACAGATTTAAAAAAATGAGGAGAATTTGTGTAAGGCAATAGAGGGTCCTTGGCCTTTCTGAGATCTATCTCTACACAATTTGATATTAGAACCAGTAAAGAAAAAGATAAATAATGTACATGGAATTACTTTCATAATATTTATGAATATTTGTTGTTTGACTTCTGTTTCATCATTAAAGAAGTCAATTAATGTGAATGCCAAGAAAATAGTATTTAAAATGTCTATTAAAATGAAGCTCAAATATATTCAAACACAAATAGAGGAGTATAAAGAACAGTCCTCATGAATATCATCTAAAACTACAGAAAATCAGCTTATGTTTACCAGACAGCCAACACAAATATATCCAATAGCCATGAAAAGATTAAAATAAGATAGAGATATTAGGGAAGTTAATTGGTCTCTAGTACCAATGTTAGAACTAAAAAGGGTTACAGATGTGATTGTGACTTATGGGATGCATTTACCATTTGTAAAACAAATGTTGAATACCTAGTCCTCTTGCAACTGAATCATCCCTAAGGACTGGTAAGATAGGGTTAGTGCTGTTTTGGAACCAGAGCCACTGTTACAGTGGAAAACATGGTGGAAGAAGGAGGCTAAAATACTAGAACAAAGAAGCAGATCCATGGGCATAGACATCTCCCTAGACCAACTTCTTGGGGAAGGAGAATATTATGATATTGAAAGGTAATCCCTATGCAATTTATACATACTTGATTTATGCCACATGGCAGTACTAAATGCTTGGGATTGGATAGAAATAGGAAAGAAAACTGAATCATTCACAAAAGTAATACAAAGCCCAAAGGAAACTATTACAGACTTCTTGCAGAGATTATCTGCAGCAGTAAATAGGATAGTACCAGATTCAGAAGAAAGGTGAATAATAATCAAATCCCTGGAGTTTGAGAATGCTAATACATAAAGGAAAAAAATAATAAGAGTGTTAAAAGCAGGGTTAGCACTATTAGAGAATTGGATTCATGAACCAAATAATGTACATTCTTATGAATGTGATAATTGAGTAAGAAAGGTCATTTCTAAAGGTATAAGAAAAAGGCAAAATGTTGAATATTATCATTGTAGAAGGAAGGTCATATACAAAGCAATTGTAATTAAGATGTTCCCAGAAACAGTGTATTTGTAAAGAATAATCATAAGTGAACACCCCTCCCTTCTAAAGTACACAGATGTGAGGAAAAGGTAGACACTGGACTAATGAATGTCAGTCAACAATGGACAGACAAGGTAACCTTCTGCCTCAGGAAACACCCAAAGGGGCCTTTCAAAAGCCCCCATATCCAATCCAGTGCAATGCTGCCCAGATATCATGGAGGATACACCTCCCCAGAACAATTAAAGTAATTATAATCTATTTTTTAATATATGTGTAGCAATCTTATTTGCATTATCACCCTTGATAAGTCATGCTTATGATTTTTATCTTCTTTATAGTTATTATTAACTTCTCAGCATTTTAAATTCATTTCACTGTTTTTCTTGATAAATACAAAATAAAAGAAAGGAAGAAACCAAAAAAAAATAAAAAAATAAATAAAAAATAAAAAACATAAAAAATACTACACTGAATGACAGATAATGTAAAGAAAAAGGAAAAAAAACTCAGGAAAATTGTAAAAAAATACTCTGGCAAATGTCAATTAATGAACAGAGACTAAAATTAAAAATATAAATAAATGATGGTACTGTTGAAGGTTTATTAAACACAGGGGTGGATGTATCAATACTTTCACTAGAGTCATGGCATCTATTTTGGCCCCTTCAGGAGGTAAATGTTTAATTTATGGGGACTGGGTCTTTATCCCAAGTGAAAGAAAGTACAAAATGGCTTGAGTGTATAGGACAAGAAGGATAGAGATGAATGTTAAAGCCATATTTTGCTAACATTGCCATAAATTTAAGGGGATGATATTTATTACAACAATGGAACACACAGATTATCAATCCTTCAAGTACAAAAATAAGTCATAAAATAACACATATTTCTGGAAGAAATATTAGAAGGCATTATGAGAAACAGACACAAACTATCCAAGCTGTACAGAAACAAGGCACAACATCTGTTGATCTTTCAAAGACAATCACAGCTTTACCTTTAAAATGCTAAGAGATAAGCCCATATGAATTAATCAATGGTCATTAACAAATGAGAAAGTGTAGGCCTTAGAGCAGATGGTGCAGGAGCAGTTAAGTGCTCAGCATATAGAAGAACCAAGGAGACCTTGGAACTCTCCAGCATTTGTCATTAAAAATAAATCTTGAAAGAGAAGGGTTAGGGTTAGATTTAAGGGCAATAAGCAAAGTGAACCAGCAAATGGGTTCTCTACAGTCTGGAATTCCTTTGCCTTCTCTTTTAGCAAAAGAGTGGGCTATTATAGTATCAATTTAAAAGACTATTTTTCATAATACCCTTGAAAAAACAAGATAAAGAAAAATTTGCCCTTATATTGTCCACTTATAATAATTATTGATCTGTAAAAAGGTATCAGTGGAAAGTCCTTCCTCAAGGAATGCTGAATAGCCCTATGCTATTTCAGCAGTTTGTACAATGGTCAATAGAAAAAGTTATATGCTAGGAAAAATGTTTGAGGAATTGAAAACCATTTTGCCTGCTTATGAATTACAACTAGCCCCTAAGAAATGCAAAGAGGAGATTCCATTCATTATATAGGTTATAAAATAGACCTTCAAAAAATGAGAACCCAAAAGATACAAATCAGGAGAGATAGATTAAAGACTTTAAATGATTTACAGAGATTCATAAGGGACATTGCCAATTTATAACCCTATATTGGAATAAAAAATAATGAACTAGAGAATTTCTTTAAAATGTCAAATAGTAAGAAGGACTTAAATAATACAAGAGAATTGTCACCTGAAGCTAAGAGAGAATTAGCTTTTGTAGAAAAGAAATTACATGATGCACATGTGGATCATTTGGATCAAGACCTTAATTGCATCCTAGTTATCATATTCTCTAAGCATTCACCTATGGAAATTTTAATGCAAAGGGAAATGGTATATTGGAATGGATATTCCTACCAAATAAGCTGAGTAAAAAATTAAAGACATACTTGGAAAAGATTTCTGAATTGATCTTTAAAGGAAAATTAAGATTTTGTGAATTAACAGGAATGGACCCAGCAGAAATTATTATACATTTAACTAATGAAGAAATGGACCAATTATGGGTAGAAAGTGAACTTTGGCAAAGAACCTGTAGTAATTATTTTGTGAGATATTAACAACAAATACCCTCAAAATAAAAGAACAGAATGTTTAAAGAAAACTAATTGGATTCTTCCTTGTTTTGTATGAGATAAGCCAATTACTGGAACTCCCATATTTTATACCAATGCAACTATGTCAGAAAGGCAGGTTACAAATCAGAAAATATAAGTAAAGTGGCTGAAAGCCCTTATAATTCTCTTTAAAAGTCAGAATTATATACTATTGTGATGATATTAATGGATTTTTAACCAAGCTCTCAACATAGTCACTGATTCTCAGTATGCAGAAAGAGTTGTTTCATATATTGAAACTCCTGATTTTAAAAATTATGAGTCAGAATTGACTTCATTATTTGTTCAGTTACAAGAAGTAATCAGGAATAGGGATCATCTCATCCATATAACACACATTTGGTCCCATACAGGTCTGCCAGGTCCTTTAATGCAAGGTAATGATGAAATTGATAAGTTATTAATAGGAAATGTGCTAGAGGCCTCAGAGTTTCATAAAAATAATTACATGAAAAGGAAAGAATTAAAAAAAGATTTCTCCATCACTTGGCAATAAGCCAAAGAAATTGTTGAAAGATGTCCCACCTGTTCCTTCTACAATCAAACTCGATTACCAGCAGGGAGTACCCCTAAAGATACACATAGAAATAAAATCTGTCAGATGGATGTATTTCATTTTACAGAATTTGGAAAATTAAGATATGTATATCATATAATAGATATGTTTTCAGGATTTCTTTTTTCAGACTCCAAGCATAATAATATTTTATTGACATCAGCATTCTAGAGAGACAGATGTTTGACAAACAGCAGATGGTTTCCATACAGAAAAGCTAATCAATTCAAGTAGCAGCCAACATAAGAAATATGCACAGACATAAGAACAGCTCAGAGACAAAGGCTCTTCTTGGCTGGCTATCAGAAGAGAGAGGCAGCAGGGGAGAGGGGCTGGGAATGTGAATGATCTACCATCTCACAGCTCAGCTCATGGGTTTCTATCTAATTCCTGTTGAACTCACAGGAGTTAAGACTCCTATGGGCATTTCCATCACAATACCTTTGCCTGCTACTTTTACCATTGTGGAAATTCTGACTCTACCCTCTTTGATTTCCTTAAGTGCTGGGATGGTTCTCATGATCAGATTCAACTCCACTATCTTCCCAAAGGCTTGATAATTTCTCCATGCATGTGTTTGGGACATAATTAGCCTCCCTGGATTACAGGATTCTTGTGGATAGGTGGTATGCCTTCTTCACTCCTAAAAACTCAGAAACACTTCATATAGAAGCCTGAATTAAATTTTTCATAGTTTCATTCATCTACTTCTAATCCTGGGATGAGTGGAGTAATATTTCTTATGAGACAGAACAGACATTTGCCATTAATACATTTGAATACCTTTACAGATCAAAGATACAGGCTGAGAAAACCAATAGCGAGGCAAGCAAAGAAAATTAGCTTGCTGTAATCAGAACTACCCAAACTTATGTCCAAGTTCAACATCATTATTTGGAGATCTAGACATGTACAACAAATGGGAAGCTATCTAGAAAAATTCAGAAGCAAAAGAAAATCAAATCTATTGGTACCAATATACTCTATGTGGTAAAAAATCTTTCTTCTTAACCTCTGTCTTTAATTATGAAATAAGATGAAGTCCCAATTAAATTATAAATTAAGGCTGGCTTTGGAGTTGGAGTGTGGCTCTCTCCTCTAAACCCAGCATACTTGTTAAAGGTAAAAGACAAAATCTCTGTATTATATCAGAAGAGCTACCTGTTATGGGACAGAAGAATGACTAGAAAGAAGGAACAGTTCCATTGTCACTAATCTAATTATGAATAAAAATGTTTACATTTAGCTTTCTGTATATTGTGTTAGGTTTGGGTGTTTTCTTAGTTTTCAGCAGTGATTCATGACAATGCTTGAACTGTGAACTGGAAGTATCCAAAAGGAATATGGGCCCAACAAAAAGGATATCAAATCAACTATGACAAAGGCACCAAGCTGACAAACACCCAGCCGAGTTTGTTTGGACAACAAACTGCTCAGGAAATTTTCAAGGCAGCTATCTGAGATGAACCAGCTTCACAGACTACTCTAGCCAGGACTTAAGACAAGCCATGCACTTTCCTGCTATGCAGAGACTGGATAACAATTGATGCAGCTACACATTTCAGTACTTGACAATCAATAACACTTTTCAGGATCCCCTAAAGATGTCATCACCCCCCTCCCAGATAGCAGGAAGTAAATTAAAGAAAATGATACCCACAATTTCAAGAGATGGGGTGGGTGGTTTTCAGTCTTTTAATGAGTTATGAATGATTGTCATTGTTTAGGGTCATTGGTTGAAAATTGTTACTGGTTACGGTTAGAAAAAAATAAACCAGAGAAATTAGACTTAGGGTTCTTGATTATTTTAAAAAAGGAAAGGAAATATAGATGTAATAGGATGCAAGGGTAGATTACTGAATCTACCATTAAAAAAATTACTAGCTTTAAAAATTTTATATTGTATTTGATTTTTTGTATATTGTATACAAATTTTGTATATTAATATAAGGTTGAGATTAATTTTTTCACTGTACATATATTCCTGTTTTTTCAATGTATTATATAATTGCTAGTCCAGAAAAGTTATTATTACCAATTAATTAGGATATAAAGAAATGCAAGTTAGTAGTTAGATATTACAATAAAACTTACAGTCATATTAGATGTGCTTTCAAGATCAGTTATATTTTAAATGGACACATCTCTTCAAGCACTTCTGAGATGCATAGAATATGTCATTTATAAAATTTCAAAACATTGGGGTTTTTTTTGACAATGCGACATCTGTTCCTGGCAGCACCAATCCACTTCAGACAAGACTATGGACATTAAGGAAACTCTTCCATATGAGCTGACCTTCTTTGTAGCAAGTTAGCTACTGGGCAAAAAATACTCTTGTCTTGAATACTGGCAATATGATATTCAAAAGGGACAAGTAGAAGAAATACACAAAAGAATTGCCAAATCAAGACAAGATAGAAAGGACTTTGGGAATATCCTGCTGCCCATAGAAGTCTGTCAGATATGCTAGGACTATAGGCTCAACATGGATGCTTCAACAACATAGAACAACAGGCAGCCAGCTGTTTCATTTCTTACATTTTTGGAAGTTGCTATTTGCTTAATATTATATCCTTCTTGGGTCTCTGAGGAATTTGAAGATGAGATATTTAATAGTTATAGACATCTAGTGATAGTTTTAGAAAAGAAAAGTTAAAGTAAGTTTAAGAGACACCAAAATAAAGTTTTTAGTTAGTAATACAAGTTAGATACAAAGTGCATTAGGTATAATCCTTTGGACTCACCAAAATGGGATAAATAATGCAATACTTTCTTTGAATGTGTCAATTGTAAATGAACTGGATGTCTTTATGTAATTATTCTTTGTATATAATTATTGTGCCTATTGTATATGGTCTTTTCTATGTTAGTTATAGCATTCTTGTTTATTTTTGACACAAAAGGGGATATGTGGATATATATTACATATTTAGTAAAACCTGAATATTGGGGGGAGAGTACACAATCAAACCCTAGGCAGACATCTCAAGAAATTCTTAAAGCTTAAATACAAAAATAAACAGCTTGGTCAGTCACACACACCTTTAATCCCACCACAGGGAAAGCCAGGAGTGGTGACCTCCACCCTTGATCCCACAACTCTAGAGACAGAACTTCTGTTTCTGTGAGTTCAAGGCTACAAGCTTTTAGTCCTAACCTGGATGGCATAGTGTGTATAAGTGCTCCTAGAAACACAGAGAGAACAGAAGTTACTGAGAGAAGCGACCGACAGAAGCAAATAGGATTGAGGCTGAGAAAGTTGCAAGACATCTCTGTGATAAGTGACTATGATGCTTCCGCTCTGATATTTCAGCCTTCCCCCAATAGTTGGCTCTGAGTCTCATTTGTGATACTACAAATTGTAACAGATGTTACTCAGCTTAACAGACTTTAAAAGGGGAGTGCGCAGAGCATGTTGAGTCACTTCCATTTTTTATTTTTCTATCCCGTTGATTAATGGTTTTGATTTTCTCCCTGATGGTCCTAAGTTCCCATGCAGTTTATATGTTATAACTTCCACTGAATATGCTTGATAAGAGTATAAAGTCAAATTGCTCACAATAAACTTGTCACATTTCAGTTGTGTCCTCCTAGTGTGGTTAAAATTCAGTACCCAGTAACCATTATAAGGCTTAGTAACTAATCACTGATAATTACAAGGTTTATATTAATGTTATGTATAACTAATTTTCATGATAAATTTTAATTTTTGATGTATTTCAAAAAAGTAAAAGAGTCATACATTTTTCAATGTCTCTGTAACAAAGTCCATCAGTAATGGAACTATAAAATTATTTTAAAGTAATTAGTATAAACCAAAACGTACTTTCATCAAAAGTTAGAAAAATATTTAAAAACAATAGCCAACATTTTACAAAAAAAATGGTGTTCTTAGATTTTGGTTAAAGTAATACTTGTATATCATATGTATAAATTGCAAATATGGGAAGTACATTGCTGTAACAATATTTTTATACAGAGTACTGGTTTAGAATAAAATTGTTAATATTATTTTAAAAGAAAACCTATAGGTACCCTATGTACTAAAATATCAACTAATTTCAAAGAATTATTTTTAATGCAACATATGCCTGACAGAAAATGTATGTTTTACAAATACTTTTTCTTTTAGTTTCAGGAATTCCCTCCTGCCAAAAAGAAATTTATGCCCATATTACAGTTTCTCATATTTTAGCCATTCTTTATAGTTGTCATGTTCGACACAGACGATTCTGTGTTAAACACAGCATTATATGTTCCACAGAACTTTCTTGAGATAATTAGTATATAGAGAAATGATACATCCTGTCTTTCTCTGGTCATATATGCCCCCTGTTGGTCCTGGATATCCCTGCAATGAAGTTTGTGTCTGGGTTCACACTGGAATTTCCTCACTGTGTCTCTGGAGCAGAAGTAAGTGGCAGTGTCTTCATCTTTGAGATTGTTCATTTGCAGGTAGAGGGTGTTTTTAGAATCATCTCTGGAGATGGTGAACCGGCCATTCACAGATTCAATGTACTCTGTTGTGTAACCATTAGCTTTATTTCTAATAACACCAACCCACTCTAATCCTTTTGCTGGTGCCTGACGGATCCAGTGCATGTAATAGTCACTGAAGGTGAATCCAGAAGCTGCACAGGAGAGTTTCAGGGAACCTCCAGGTTGTACCAAGCGTCCTCCAGACTCCACCAACTGCACCTCACACTGGATACCGGAAACAGTAGAGATTCTTGTCAGGAAGACCTTGTACACACCAACCATCTGTCTTACTCATGCTCACTTCTTATTAATAATCCCACATACTCAGACTCAATTGTTCTTATACATTACCTTTGAAAAGAGTTACAAGGAAAAAGCAGGTCAGCCACAACTTCATGGCAAAAGGTGTGTATTCAGTCCTGATCTATAAATGGCAATCCTCGCACACTCAGGACTGTGGTCCTCTGTTAGAACTACAGGGTCAGGATTGGCTGCTATTAATGAGTAGATGGAAGCTCAATTTGCATTTCTTCCTACTATATCATCATGTCTAAATTTGAAGCAGTAGAGAGTGTAGTTTTAATACAAAATGTAGTAATAGAATAGGTGCTGAAAATATTATATTACTTATTATGCAGTTGTGATAATCTTTCAAAGATTTGTGATTTAAACATGACAGCTACTCTGCTGCATACATATAAGGAAATATTATTTTAAAAAATTAAGAATTGACATAAAGTTAAATTAACATTAAATAGAAAATCTAAAATCAGAAAAGTCCTTTGAAGACTTAGCTCAGTAGTGAAGTATACATGACTTTCTAGACTTAATCCACATTTCTTATGAAAATATTAAAGAAATATATTTGTTCTTGATAAATGACAAAGCATATTAAAATCCTATTTTCCACTTGTTGGCATTCTTAACATTCGGTTTTAGTGTAGTTATTGTCCTAACCTTTCATTATTGTTAATATTCTTTTATCAAATACAGGTTCTATGTCTTATACTACCATTGAGTCTATTACCTGGACTCTAGGCAATACTCAGATGTCCTTTGATCTATCTGAAAAACTTGAATTTATGACACTACATATCAAATATTACACATTTGAGTAATAAATGATAGAGTGTTGAATCTTGAAATAATGTCACGCAGCATGAGAAGAGGAAGTTTGAATTATAATTTTTTACTTGTTATATTTATTATGTGTGAAGGAATTCAACTTTATAGTGGCATTTTAATGCTGTGAATTGTGGCACAGTGTTTCTGTAGAACTTTCATGAAAATAGTCTCAAAACCTTCTTAATGAAGCAAGTACAAATAAAGTAGATATATTTAACATTGTAAATCGTGTACTCTACCTTAAGTCATGTAATAAAAGTTATAAAATTGAAAAAGAACAAAGGGGTACATGGTAAAGTTTGGACTAATTATGAATTTATATTAATATAAAAATTATAAACATTACAATAAAATGATAAAGCAATATTTATAATAAACAGTGATTTAGAGATCTGGTCAGTTTGATTAGTGGTTTTACCAATGTACTGTTTTTCAAAAACACTGAATTTGATTTCTAATATATTCAGATCAGGTAGTTCAACACACCTGCAGTACTGGTTCCAGGGAGATTGAATTCCTTTAGCCTCCTTAGGCATCTATACTCATGTTCACATACCCTCACATAGATACTGGCACATAATTAGAATAATTAGAAATTTTAAATGTCTAATAAATCAGTTTATTTACAGAATCTCACAGTAAAATATAAAATCTGTATTTCTTATAATATTGTAACTGAAAATATTGTAGCACAGACCAATTATTTCAGATAACTTGAAATCTCATGAGAAACATTAGCTCTTTTTATTATCTTTTTTTTCTAAACCAACCCTAATGGATTGCACATTATTAGAGAAATCTGATTCTATAATCTTTCCATATTTGATGCTTGTAATGAGATACAAAGAACTACAGTACATTGGATGATAGGATCATCCACTTTCTAAAATTACCAGAAGTAGTGTTAAGTACAGCCCAGGGGTTATGAAGATTTATTAGGGATGTCCTGAATATGAAAGAAATTGAAACAGTGTTGTTTGAATGTGAATGGTAGCCTGATTTAATAGTATGGAATAAAGACAGGCAAATATAATGGTACAAACCAAGATCAGTGAGAATATGACAAAAATGAAAGAAATGTGTACAAAAGTGCTTAATTTTTATATTGTACCATTTGTGTACTTGTAGAGCAAATAGTATTTGTCCAAGGCTATCAAAAGTTGCCATCTTCAAGATCCTGAAGTTTGTTCTGCCTACTGCACAAGGAGAGGAAGTCCTGGCTGACAGGAACTGCTTTCTGGCCTTCTGTGCACCTGGTTCAAGGATACAATTTTAATAATGGAGATTTTCAACCCCTTGATGGATTACTGGCACCCTGCAGTATATTGGTCTCACCGTGGTGTCCAAAGTCTCATGAGGGCACCTTGTATACAGTTGGTCAATAAAAAGTCATGTCTCAAAGACACTCAACCAAGTCAACTTAGAAAAGATAAAAAAAATATATATGTGTCCTCTCAACTTTTATGTCTAAGAGACACAGATGCATTGGAAATTTTATAACATGGCTCTCCATTTCCATTTACACTTTTGTTAATAAACGTTTATAATGATAGTGTTTTAAACTAGCCCTCTATTTTAAAAACCTAGATTTTAAAAAAAATTAAGCTAAAATTGTTTTCAGTGGACTGACCTATAATTTTATCTATCAGGAATTTTCTTTTTTTATCCTTTTCTTTATTATTTTTATAGAATAAAGTCTCAATTTTTATCCATGTATCCCTTGTTCCAGCTCCCTTCCCTGTCCCCATCTCTCCCCCCCATCCTGTAGTCCTCTCCCCAGAAAGGTCAAGAGGTCCCAAGGTGGGTTAGCTCAGCATCCACTCCTGGCAAGTCTGATTTCCTCATCATAATATCAAGAGTGAGTTAGGTGTTCCTCTAGAGGAAATGGGCTCCAAGGTGCCAGTCCATGCACAGAAACACAGTCTGATGCCTCCCCTTGAGGCTATTGACTCCAGTCCATTGTGAATAGTGCCAAACCTAAGTAGATGGGCATTCCCTATATAATAAATCAATTGCTGGGCCAGTAATTAGTGTTAATTTATAATGTCTTCTTCAGTCTTTGCCTTTGTATTTCTGTCTTTTTTCCCTTTATGATGAACTATTTTAATTGGATGTTACATTCCTATTACCTGTTCCCAAATACCTGACAAATGCTTAACTAGTTACCACCCAGACACATAGGAAGTATAAATTCTTTTTAAATAGTTAGGCTTATTATTGAGTACCTCTTACATTTAAATTACCCCTTTTTCTATTTATGTTTGCCATGTGGCTTATGGCTTGTTATGTCCTTTTCTATACATCTTGCTTGCTTGGTGAGTAGCTGTCATTTCTCATGACTCTGTCCTTCTCTCTCATGTTATTTTTGTGGAGGCTGGCCCATCTATACTTTCTGTGCAGCTACTCACCAGTCAGAATTCTATTAAACCAAGTAATGACAAGAAGGTTATTCCATAGCATTTCTCCCATTTATCTAAAAAGAATGGAAGTTAAAAAACTATAGCATAGAAAGATTAGATGCATTGAAGACAATTATTATCTAAGATTATACTAACACTGTCTAACAATTTGCAGTTGAAGACATTTTTGAAAATGTTTGCAATATCTTTTACCTTGGTGAGTCTAAAAATTGGTATTTAATTTATTTTTATTATAACATAGAAAAGCAATGATTATAAATATTTAGTCTTCAGTCCTATCAACAATTCCAAGATGATAAAATGTTACATAATGACAGTAACCTCAACTGCCTAGACAGTCACCCAAAGATCTTTTGCAATGTTGGGGCCTCTTATTCTGACCTACAAGCCTAGTATGTTTGTCGGACTTTTATGTAAGAAGAGAATTTTGACAAACGGTTCTACCTTGTCTTGGAAAATTTAAGAATCACTCTTTTTCTTGAATCCTGCTCTTGCAGTTTGAGCTATAATAGTCAATAATTGAGGCAAGGACAATTTCTATGCCCACATGACTATCTTTTGCCATAAAGACAGCAAACTCTATGTAGAGTTTCTTCAATACCAATCATTATCTTTGAATTAATTGGTTCATCCAGAAACAAATTCATCTCACTGTCAAGAAAATTCTAAGTTCTTAAAATGTTTTAAATGTCATATTCTGTAGGTCATTTAAATGTTTCATTATTACCTATATATCTGAAACATATCTCTGTATGACTTAAAGACATGACATGATTGTAAGTTTACTATCGTGGATAAAAATATGTATTTCTTCATTGTACTATAAAATTTAAAATCAATATCATAAGCATCATCCCTTAGAGAAGAGTAGAAATATACATGCAGTTTAACAAAATTGGCTTTAAATTTGTATCAATATTGCTGCTGACCAAATTCCTGGTGTTCCCTCTTACTGCCAGGAGTGGATGTTGAACTAAGCCACACTGGCACTTTGGGACCTCCTGCCTTTGCTGGGGAGCAAATAATATGATGTGGAGAAGAGAGAGTGACTAGAAGATGCAGGAGGGGAAAGAGCATTTGAAAACAAAATTCTATCAATAAACTAAAATCAATAGTAATGAATGATAGGTAATAATTGTCTTATGAAAAAGTAGATTTATTAATCTATTCTTTCATTATATCATTTCTACATCATCTTACTTTTTTTTAAGAACAAGATCTCTGAATCTAATTTTTTGTTTAACTCTTTCCTGACCATTATTCATAACAACTTGTAACCAACTTTTCTAAACATTAACAACTATTCAAATATGTTTTTGGGATTGTGGATGTAGTTCTTTAGACTACTCTGTAGCTGTAAACCAGAAGTGACCCAGGTAAACTCTGATGATGTCAAGGAACCAGAGCCAGGCAGGGCCTGGTCAACTGGAAAGCACTCTGGAAGAGGAAAGAGCCTGACCCTTTTTAGATCTGTGTTGTGGTTAGGAAGGACTATTCAGTTTGGACCAGTCCTGCACGCTGTTTCTTCCTTTTCCCCTCTGAATACTCTCTGTACTGTAAGTGGTTTGGAATAATAAATATTACCTGAATAGCAGCCTGATAAGTTCTGTGACATCTGCCGGCCCAACCTGGTGCTGTTTTCATGGAACCCAGCTGGGACTCCTAGTCGGGGGCTATCTTGGAATTGGGTCTTGCTGCTGACAACGTGGATCTCATGGCAGCACCAGTGAGAGCAGTCGGAATCTGAGAGACAGGATGTCAGAGTTCTGTCTGCTGCAGGCCATTGTGGTGGTGCACGCAGGTAGGATTTGCTGAAGGAGGCAAAGGCTTTGACAGGGGAATTGGAATCACCATTTTGTTCCAGGTGTCACTGCTGCTGCTGAACACAACTGCAACTCCTGTTGGTCATAAGTCCTCATTACATCTGAGTAAGGTAATCACGTTTTTTTTTTTTTTTCTTTATTAATGTCTGATGAAATGTCTGTTCAGAATTTTACTCACTTTTCCACACTTGGAGGCTATCTCAACCCAGGAGTTCTTTTGCTTTTTTGTGTGATAATATACTTTATATCTACCTATTTTAAAGATTCCAGCATAGGGATGAATGCGTACTCAATAGGGTGGGTTGAGATACATGAGGATTCTAAGAAAGCTTTACTTGCTAAGATGGGTTACATGGATGAGTATTTTAAGACAATTAAGAAGCTCCCTTTTTCCATAGAGGAGAGGTCTACATTGGTTAGAGAAGAATGGAGAGTTTATATTAATGAAGAAATTAGGAAACTAGCAAAACATGTTCAAGAAAAGGACCAGAAAGCAGTAGAACATGTAGATGTAGAGAATGAGAGAATTTTATACTCTATAAAATTGTTGAAAAATTCATTTCTGCAGGAATTTAAAACACTGGAAAAGACCATTACCTCTAGGTTACAAGATTATGAGGGAAGTATGGCAATAATAGAAAAAGCTTCTGAGGCAACATCTGCTCAAGACAATCTAGAGCCTCCTCTTAAAAGATATTACAGTAGGGAAAATGCTCTACCTAAGGTGGTTACAATGAGGGGACTACCCCTACTCCTCCAACATTATTCCCAGTTGTGGTAGAGAACAAAAAGTCATGTGGAAAGGCTTCAGGCAACCTTGTATATGTGGTGGAAATGTTCTCTGTCTGTTGTAAATAAAGGACTGTTTTGGCCTATGCACAGCACCATAGAAGTGGGTAGAGAATCAGAGGGCAGGCAGGTAGGAGAATGTCACAGTTAGTCAGTTACCATCCGACCCCCAAAGTTGGAACATGTAATAGATACAGGTGAGCCATGGGCTGGGCCACATGGTGGGTAGATTAATAGAAATGGGTTGATTTAAGATAAAATAACTAGCTAGTAATGTGCGTAAGATGTGGACAAAACATTATGAAATTAATATAAGTGCCTGATTCATTTCTTTGGGGGAAAAGGCCTCTGCAGGCCAGGTTCCAAACCTCCAGGCCCAAATGGGCCTGGGAAAACTTTGTACAACAGATAGCATCCTAATGTGGGCTGAACAGCCACATAAAGCCTGAGAAAGTTTAAAAAGCTTAAAGACAGTTCTAGATCACTGAAACAGAGCCAAAAGTGGCTTTCTGAATTGCATATCTGAATTGATTTATGGTACAGAGACAACACAGTGTTCAGGTTAGAATTTAAAAATGGTGCTTTTGCAGCACATAGCTTAAACTCATATGTTTCCCGGAAAGCTTGATATAAGTGTGATTGATTTAAAGTTTCTGCTTATAAGGAACAGAAAGGAAATAGAGTCAAAAACAGTTTTTCTGGTAACAACATTTCCCTAGTATGCTCTGTTTGCTGGCAACGAGAAAGATGCAGTGGGTTCCTCTGCCATATTGAAAAGCAGAAAAAAGGGGCAGATTCAGTAATTAAAAATAAGGGAAATATCACCCTTTAAATGGCTGCAAATAGCGTTAAATGCCTTGGAGTAACTATAACCAAAGAAGTAACAGATCTATTTTACAAAAACTATAAATCCCTGAAGAAAGAAATTGAAGAGGATATCAGAAAATGGAAACACCTCCCATGGTCCTGGATAGGTAGAATCAACATAGTAAAAATGGCAATTCTACCAAAAGCAATATACAGATTCAATGCACTGCCCATCAAAATTCCATCACAATTTTTTATAGAACTAAATAGAACAATACTCAATTTCATTTGAAATAACAGGAAAGTCAGAATTGCCAAATAAGTTTGCTCAACAAAAGAACCTTTGGAGACATCACCATCCCATGCTTTAAATTATACTATAGAGCTAGAATAATAAAAACAGCCTGGTACTGGCATAAAAACGGACTTGTGGATCAATGGAATCAAACTGAAAATCCTGACATCAAAGCAAAGACCAATAAACAACTGATCTTTGACAAAGAGGCCCAAAATATTTATTGGAAAAAAGATGATATCTTTAACACATGATGTTGCCATAGCTGGATGGTAGTATGTAGAAAAATGTAAATAGATCCAAGACTGTCACCCTGCACAAAACTCAAAACCAAGTGGATCAAAGACCTCAACATTAACCCAGCCACACTGTACTTGATTGTGAAGAAAGTGGAAAATACACTCCAATGCATTGGCACAGGAAGCCTCTTCCTAAATATAATACCAGCAGCACAGACACTGAATACAATACTCAATAAGTGGGACCTCCTGAAACCGAGCAGTTTTGTAAAGTCAAGGACACAGTCAATAAGACAAAAAGACAGCCTACAGAATGGGAAAAGATTTTCACCAACCCTACAAGTAACAGATGACTGATCTCTACCATACATAGAGAACTCAAGTAACTAGAGCCCAAGACCTTGAATAACCCAATTAAAAATTGGGTTCAGAACTAATGCAGATTCTCATGAAGGTGATGAAAATTGTGTACAAGAGGTCATTTCTGAAGTTATAAGAAAAAGGCAAAATGTTAAGTGCTAATTGTGCAAGGCAAGGTCATATACAAAGAAACTATAATCAAGATGGTCCCAGAAACACTGTCTTTGTAAGGAATGATTATAAGAGAATACTCCTCACTAGTGGAGTATGCATGAACTGTGGAAAATGAAGGCATTGGACTAATGAATTGTGGTAAACAAGAGACAGACAAGGAAATGTTTTCCCTTCAGGAAACACCCTGAGGGAGCCTTTGAAAGCCTCTAAAAGCCCCCTATTGAATTTACTTCAGGCTTTCCCTGACATCTCAGAAGAAACTACCTTCCCAGTGTGATCAAAAAATATAATGCCTATTATAAAAATACACTGTTGCTATGGTTAACAGAAAATTCATAGAAGAAAAAAAATCAGGATAAACTACAAATCAAAACTGATAAAGATTATAAAGGCAACTTCCTCAAAGTTAGGTTTGTAGAAGGGTTTTGCTTTTGCTTCCAGAGGTGAAGAAAAGTTATGGGTACCATCAAAATTAAAAAAGACTCTATTTGAACCATAGATACTTCTTGAAAATAAGTTTTGATGGCTCATCTACCTATACTACAATTCTATAAGTTGTAAGAAAAAACAAAGGGTTGGGGCAGATTTTGTTTTTGTTTTTATTGAAAACCAGAAGTACCAATATTCAAAAAATTTAGACTGTGAACATCTAAAACAAAAGGGAGGTTATCCAGAAAAAATTAGAATCAAAAGAAAACTGTATTTATTGCCACCAATATACTCTATGTGCTAAAATCTTTCTTCTTAAACTCTATCTTTAATTAAAAGATAAGTTAAAGTCCCAGGTAAACTATAAATTAAAGCTAGCTTTGGATTTGGAGTGTTGCTCTCTCCTTTTCTAAACCCAAGCATACTTGTTAAAGGAAAATGTAAAATCTTTGTATCATATCAGATATGGGACAGAAGAATGACAAAAAAAGAAGGGACAGTTCTATTGTCACTAATCTTATTCTGAATAAAAATATATGTATTTAGTTTTTCATATATTGTGTTGGGATTGGTCTTCTATCAGTTTTCTGCAGTGATCCATGATCCTAATTTTGAAGTATAAGTATCCAACAGGAGGATGGGGCTTCACAACAAGGATATCACATGGTCTATGACAAAGCCAGCAGGTTGACAAACACCAACTAAAGATCACATTTGGACAACAAACTTCTCAGGACAAATTCAAGGTTGCTAGTTGAGATGAACCAGCTTCATAGACAACTCTAGGGAGGTGCTGAGACAAGCTGTGCACATTCCTGTTATGCAGATACTGAATAACAAATGATACAGCTACATATTTCAGGACTTGACAATCAAAAACACTTTTCAGGATCCCCTGAAGATTCTGTCACCCCCTAGACAGCATTAAGTAAATTTCAGAACACAATGCCCACATTCGCAACAGGTTGGGTGGGTGGTTTTTACTCATCATTGTTTATTGATGATTGTCATTGCTTAGCGCAATGGGTTAAAAATTGTTATTGGTTATGGTAAGAAAAAAGCTAGACAACAGAGATTAAATTTACGGTTTTTGTTTAAAAAAAGAAGAAAAATGGGAGACAGATATGATAGGATATAAGGGTAGATTATTGAATCTACTTTATAAAGTTATAAGCTTTAACTATTTTACATTGGATTTGATTTTTGAATATTGTATATAAGTTGTGTATATAAATATGAGGTTGACATTAATTTTGTCACTGCACATATATTCCTGTTTGTTCAAGGTATTATATTTATACATTTAATCTAAAAGTATAATATAAATTGCTAATTCAGGAAAATATTATTTCTAGCTAAATAGGTTATAAAAATTGCAAGTTAGTAGTTATAAGTTACAATCAAACTTATAGTCATATTTGACATATTTTCAAGATCAAATATATGTTTGATGGACAGGCGTTCTTCAAGTACTTCAGAGATCCGTCGTAGAATATGACATTTAAAATTTTCAAAAACATAAGTTATTATTTTTTTTGTCAATGGGACATCTGCTCCTGGCAGGAAAAATCCATTTAGGAGAGGATTATGGACATCAAGTGAACTCCTCCATATAAGCTGACCTTCTTTGCGACAAAAGTTAGCCATTGGGCAAGAAAGTATTCTTACCTTGACTGCTGACATTATGATATTCAAAATGGACAAGCAGGAGAAATACACAAAAAATTGTCATACTTTGTGAAGACAAGGTAGAAAGGACTTTGGGAATATTTATTCTTTTGCCCAGAGAAATCTGTCAGACATGTCAGGCCTGTAGGCCTAATGGATCCTTAAACAACACAGAAAAACTTTGAGTGACTGTCCAGGCAGCCAGCTGTTCTATTTCTTACATTTTTGGAAGTTGCAATTTTCTTAATATTTTTTCCTTCATTAGTCTCTGAGAAATTTGAAGATGAGATAATTAATAGTTATAGCTCTCTAGAAACAGTTTTGGAAAAAGAAACTTGCTTAAAACCTAAAATAAGTTTAGGAAACATCAAAGTATAGTTTTTAATTAATAATACAAGCTAGATAAAAAATGAATTAGGTACAATCCTTTGGACTCACCAAAATAGGATAAATAATGAAATACTTTCTTTGAATTTGTCAATTGTTAATGAACTGAACATTTCTCATGAAATTAATGTTTGTATATTATTGTATGTAACTATTATTCCTAATGTGTATGTTTTTCCATGTTAGTTATAACTTTCTTTTTTATTTTTGACACAAAGGAAGATATGTGGATTTTTTTAGATATTTAATAAATCCTGAAATATTAGAAGCAGCACACAGTAAAATCATAGGCAGATAGCTCAGGAAATTCTTGATCCTTGAATAAACAAGAATAAACAAGTGAGAATCAATCACATACACCTTTAATCCCAGCGCATGGAAAGCCAGGAGTGGTAACCCTACCCTTAATACAACAACTCCAGAGACAGAATTTCTTCTCTTTCTGTGAGTTCAAGGCTAAATGCCTTTAATCATAACCTGTATGGGATAGGGTATATAAGGGCTTGAAGAAACCCTGAAAAACAAAAGCAATTGGGAGAAGTGCCCAGGAGTGAGGCTGAGGGAGTTGCAAGCCAGCTGGGTGAGAACTGACTGTGGTACTTCCTCTCTCTTATATAGTCAGCTCTGAGTCTCATTTTACACAACCAGAATTTTTGCATTTACAGTTGTACTCTGAGGACATCCTGAATCAGCATCTCTTTATTTCCAGCAGTTTTAAAATTTAACAAAGTCTCTATAAGCCTGTGAAGAAACAAAGGAACTCTCAGAATGATTATTTTTGAACAAGTTTCAAGGCTAATAAACTCTGTCATCTTAGTCCCAGGGCAGCTTCTTGCTCCTCCAGGGTTTCTGACATACTCAGGATGTGGTTGCAACACTGTGTATCTTGCACAGTAATAGACCGCAGAGTCCTCAGATGTCAGGCTGCTGAGCTCCATGTAGGCTGTGCTGGAGGATGTGTCTGCTTGTCAGTGTAGCCCTGCCCTGGAACTTCTGAGAATAGCCAGTATTTCCATTGTTAGGATTAATCCATCCAATCCACTCCAGGCCCTGTCCAGGCTTCTGCTTCATCCAATTTATATTATAGCCAGTGAAAGTGTAGCCAGAAGCCTTGCAGGACAACTTCACTGATGTCTCAGGTTTCTTCAGCTCAGGACCAGACTGTTGCAACTGAACCTGGGAATAAACAACTGTGGAGAAAAAGGGAAAATGAGGGTCATTTTCACCTTAGTCTCTATTTTTCATTTATAGAACTTTAAAGCATTTTACCTGTGTTAACTGACATGATGAAGAAAATAATCCAGCTCAGTTTCATGGTGAAGGCTTATGACTTCATTAACTGTAGAGAGAACACTGACCCTATGATGTTTTTTGATATGGACATTCCTGTATTTAGTACCATAGACTCTAGTAATTTGCATATTTATGAGCTGTGTCATTCTTAAAACAGTACTATAGTAGCTGGGAAAGAGTGTAGAAGATATCTGGATCAGGCAGCAAGATGCTGAGTGGCACCTCTGAAAACTCTTTTAGGAATTGTATAACATTCTCTTTCCTGAGACCTATGCAGATGTTGCAGATGTAGTATCAGTACCTAAGCTCTTAATAGATTACTGGCCTGAGACAGTTGCTTCAATTTGTTACAAGATTATCAGACTGATGTACAGATGGTTGTTGTGATGATAATACTAACATAAAATTTAAATTCCGATAAGTTTGTAATTTTGAAATTTACATCCTCCCTTCGGGGATATTAAATAAACATTTGCCTTGCCAACAAATTATATACTAAGGAATTCACGCAAACATACAAAAAGAAACATATTACAAAACTCTTTGTCCTGAAAAGATTATTGCAGCAACATTACAATAACTACATTATGAAAATAAAGTATGTATATGTAAACAGAGATATTTATAAATAATTTATGTTTACATAAATAACACAAAAATATTAACTGCAAGAAATATGAAACATACATCACTTATGCAAAATGGACGCAGCTAGAGGTAAATGCATTAGTTAAGTAGACCTCAGAAACAGAAATTAATTAAAACTTTTATTAGTAGTTTTTAGGTATCAATTACTTCCATATAACAATTAATACAAATACATGTTCATGTATAAGTAAAATTATCAAATAGAATTAAGAAAAAATAAGAGGAGAAAGAAAGGAAGAAGAGTTATTATGTAGTAAATATCTACAGTGTACAAATCACATGTATATAAAAATTCCATACATATATAAAATTTTTATTTTCCTGTTCTTAGTTTGTTTTTTGAAACTTTAATTCATGCGTTCATATTCATACTATAGTATGATCATATCTACACCCATTATATCCCTCACATTACTCTTGGAATCTTCCAATAAGTCTCTTTTTCAAATTTCTGACCTCTTTTGTTTTATTAACAAAAAACATAGTCCATTAAGTATATATATTGGTAGGCATTCACTACTACATAGCAAATCTTCAGAAATGTTTCAAAGATAATTGTTTGTATTTTCTTCATCAATCATCAAATGCCAATAAATTCTCACTTTAATGTGAGTTCTCAGAAGTTTCTTCATATCTGTACAATTGTTATAACAATAGCTTTACTATATTCAGTGGTGAAAACAGGGGTCAACATACATACACCAAAGTATATGTGTGATCCTCAGAAGACAACTTATGGAATTAAGTTCTTTTATTCTATGATGTGAGTTCAAGTAATCTAATTTATATTGCC
>PVIH01018863.1:0-37161 GCA_004025045.1 Sigmodon hispidus
ATTCCCAGCAAAACCACATGGTGGCTCACAACCATCTATGATGAGGTCTGGCGCCCTCTTCTGTAAAACTGTATGCATAATAAATAAATAAATAAAAAAAAAATTAAAAAAAAAAAAAAAAAAAAAAAAAAAAAAAAAAAAAAAAAAAAAAAAAAAAAAAAAAAAAAAAAAAAAAAAAAAAAAAAAAAAAAAAAAAAAAAAAAAAAAAAAAAAAAAAACAGAGAAGCCAGTCACTTTAGGAAAAAGATCGTTCCTCAAGAGTCACTGTGCAGTCCATTAACTGGATAACAACCCAAGACAGTAAGGAAGTGTGATTACCTAAAAATAAATATATGTTTATAGCATTATTAATTGTGGTAATCCAAAATGGAACAGCTCAAGTGATTATAGTTGGTGAACAGATTTATGCCCATGTAGCAGAAAGAAGCCAGACACAAGTTATGTAATTTTGTTTATATAAAATATTCAGAAACAGGGGCTGGAGAGATGGTTCAGCGGTTAAGAGCACTGACTGTTCTTCCAGAAGACCTGAGTTCGATTCGATATAGCTTTGCCAGCTTAACCCAAGCTAGAATCACCTGAAATGAGTCTCTCTCTCCCTCTGCACCCCCAGACAGAGTTTCTTTGTGTAATTCTGGGCCTCAAGTTCAGAGATCCTCCTGTGTTTGTTGCGTGAATTCTACTTGGTCTTATAATCAAAGGTATATGGCCCATCAAGAACACAAAAATTATGTCTCTTAAGCATTGAGACAAAACCTAAATACAAATTAACCAACTAGGGACTGGAGCGATGGCTCAGTGATTAAGAGCTCTGACTGCTCTTCCAGAGGACCCAGGTTCAACTCCCAGCACCCACATGAGTTCAATTCATGCCAGCATTCATATGGCAATTCACAACTGTCTATATCTCCAGTTCCAGAGGATCCAACACCCTTACACAGACATACACACAGGCACAACACCAATGCACATAAAGTAAAAACAAATAAATCATAAAAAAACAAAACAATACCCCCCCAATTAACTAAATAGCCTTGCAAAATAAGAAAAAGAAGTTACAGCCAGGGAGGATTGAGATAGGGATGTTAAAAGTTCATCTTCATGTTTACTGGAAAACTCCAAACCTTTCTTATGGAATGAATGAATGAGTGTATGAATTGGGCTGGGTTATAGTTCAGTGGTGGAGCCTGTGCAAGTATAGGACCCTGGGTTCTTCAGCCTGCACCTTCCCCCATGACAAAAGAAGACAAGAAAGAAAGAAAAAAAAAAAAAAGTCAGGGGGGCTGGAGGGATGGCTCAGTGGTTGAGAGCACCGGCTGCTCTTCCAGAGGACCCGGGTTCGATTCTCAGCACCCACATGGCAGCTCACAGCTGTCTGTAGTTCCAGTTCCAGGCAGACACCAAGGCAAATAAATAAATAAAATAAATAAATAATAAATAAAGTTTTAAAAAAAAAAAAAAGAAAGTATATTTAAAAAAAAAAAAAAGTCAGTTTGCCTAAAGCCTGTGAAATTAACCCCTTTGCTCTTTTTAGCAAGGGTCATTCATTTATCAGATATTTATGGCTGGAGCATCTATGCCGTGCCAGGGTGGGGTCAGAAATCTCCTTCCTGGTTCATGCTGTGCACCTGCTTTCAGCTTTTGCTTCCTCTTTGCAGGGGTGGACACAGCCTGGCAGATGTGCAGCAATGGAGCTCTGGATTAAGTCTAGAGTAGAAGATCACAGAGGAGATGTATCAGGGCTCAGCAGGAGGGCTTTTTGTCAAGTCTGTCTATTCAGGTGTTTAGTAACAGAAATGAAAATGTAAGATACTTAGAACCAGAAAATACAAAACACCAGGCTGGGTAAGGTGGTGCAGGCCTATAGTCCCAGCCCTTGGAAAGTGGAAGTAAGGGGATTGGCAGTTCAGGCCCCATAGCCAGTGTCAAACAAGAACTGGGAGGGGCTGGCGTTCCTTTATTCCATAGACATTTTTTTCTTTTGGTTTTTCAAGGCAGGGTTTCTCTGTGTATCCTTGGCTGTCCTGGAACTCACTTTGTAGATCAGGCTGGTTTTGAACTCACAGAGATCATCTTGCCTAACCCTAACCCTGAATGCTGGGATTAAAGGCTTGTGCCACCACAGCCCAGGACTTTAGTTTTTCAAAATATGGGTTCAAAGCCAGGGTCTCACACACACTAATCAAGCCTTTGATCACTAACCTACAGCCGCAGGCTTCTCCCTTTACCCCCGCCCCTCACTGTTTTCAGTCTTGCTAACATTGCTTATTCTGGCTTTGAATTTATAATCCTCCTGCCTCAGGTTGCAGAATAGCTGGGATCACCACAGGTATGTACCATCACACCAGGTTCACATTTTCTGCTGTACAGACTATATGACTGCATCTGTTAGGTGCTGAGGAAAGCCTTCCTTTGTGGTGCTTACAGCCAGTTCCAATGCAAACCACACAGATTATAGATTGGTGTATTGATTTAAACCATAGTAGACAGACTCTATATGGGATGCCGTAACTGAAAGGAGAGGGTCACACAGGAGGGGTGGGACAGCAATAAAAGATTTCTGAATGCATGATGTCCAAAAATGAATTTAAAAGCAAATGTACAAAAATTTGAGGTGTTCCTGGCAAACCTGGTGGGACTTCAAGGCAGCCTTGGTTCTGAACACAGCATTCCTACTTTGCACAGCGCATGTTCTCATGCCATGCATGTTAACGGACTCTTTCTGATGCATCTCGCTTTGACTAGACCCTGTGAAAAGGGTTAGGGTTAGGGTTAGGGTTAGAAGTCATTACTGTGCATATGGGATTTTCTGTTCTTACAGAAACATAATGGCTTAATTACGGAAAACAGACTAAGAAGGATGTTCACACCAGAATTCAGATGGCCCTAGCTGAGTGCAAACAGGAGAATGCCTGATGGATCTGTTGGCTGGTGTCTGTGATGCTCTAGGCAAGGCTACATGTCCTTTCAGAAGTATATGGTCCCTTCATGAACAGGACCACTAGGAACAAGGTGTAGTTGGACACCTATAAATGCTCCAGAGGCTGGGCCAGATGATGGAGAGTTATAGGCCACCCTGGGCTACATAGGAAGGCCTTATTGCAAAGAATGTGGGAAGGGAAGAATAAAAAAAGACAGAAAATAAAAACATGGACCCTTGTGAGGATTATCTGGAGCCCTGCCTGGGTACCAGAGCCTGCTGTTGCTCACCCAGAGTGAGCACTATTGCCCCCTAGTGGTCACTGCCAAACGCATCCCTGCCTTGGAAACCGGTTTTTGTTGATTCTTACAAAACCCACATAGGAATATGATTATGTCCAGGGAACCTCAGAAAGTTGAATTTACTTTTCTGAAGTAACACATCTAGTTAGTGGTACACAGGGACAGGACAATGTGCATGAGTAAGCTTGTCCATCCATCACATTCTTTGCCAGGGGAGTTCGAAGCCCAGACACCTATACCTAGTCACAAACCAGACTGGCTGCCAGCAGCTGCCTTCTGGTTTCCTCAATTCCCACCTAATGAATTTAGGTGAGTTTTGCTTTGCTACAGTGCTGGGAATCAAATCCAGGCCCTCAACATGCTACCCTAGCATTCTACTCCAGAGCTACA
Source organism: Sigmodon hispidus (assembly GCA_004025045.1). Taxonomy (NCBI): domain Eukaryota; kingdom Metazoa; phylum Chordata; class Mammalia; order Rodentia; family Cricetidae; genus Sigmodon; species Sigmodon hispidus. The sequence goes on from PVIH01018863.1 coordinate 3,613, forward strand.
CCAACCAACCTTTGGATAAATTATCTTTATGAGAATTTCTAAATTATACATGAAGGGAACCTACACAAAGTAAGGGTTTATTCATTTTTGAGACAGAAACAAGGTCTTTCTGACCTTGCCTTTAATTCACAGAGATCCACCTGCCTCTGCCTCCCTAAGTGCTGGGATTAAAGGCATGTAGCACCCCCCCCTGCTTAAGAACATTTACTGTTCTTGCAGAAGCCCTAGTTAGTTCTCAGCATCCACATGGTGACTCCACTTCCGGGGGATTTATGCTCTCTTATGATTTCCATAGGTACCAGGCACGCATATGGCCCACATACATCCATGCAGGCAAAACACTTATATGCATAAAATCAAACTAATATTTTTTTTTAAAGATTTATTTATTTATTATGCATACAGTTTTACAGAAGAGGGCACCAGACCTCATCATAGATGGTTGTGAGCCACCATGTGGTTCTGCTGGGAATTGAACTCAGGACCTCTGGAAGAACAATCAGTGCTCTTAACCTCTGAGCCATCTCTCCAGCCCCCAAACTAATATTTTTTAAAAATTAAAAACCCTCATAAGCATCTTTTACAATTTAGTTATAATTTGTGTATGTGTGCATACTTCTCTGTGTGTGTGTACCACAGCATGCATGATGCATGTGGAAGTCAGAAGACAATCTTGTGGGTTCCTTCTCTCCTTCCAGCTTTACATGGTTCTAGGGATCAAACTCGATCTTCAGGCTTTGTGATAATTTTTGTTTGTTTGTTTTGTTTTAGTTGTTTGTTGTAGAGCTAGAGGTCTCACTATGTAGCCCTGGCTGACATGGAACTCACTCTGTAGTCCAGGCTGGCCTCCAATTCACACAGCCCTGCCTGCCTCTGTTTCCCAAGTTTGGCAGAAAGCAAATGCCTTTCTCTCTCGATGACTCTAAATCCGATTTTTAGAATCCACCTGGCTTCTAAATTCTATTCTTAAGAACTATGGTGGTGCCTAGCTATGCAGATATATTCTGATACACATTCATATATCAGACATTTTTATATACCTATCAAATAACGTTTAGAAAATTCCTACTGTTCATGAGATTTGGGAATCTGATTTTTGAAGTATCTCACCTATTCATACTGTTCTTTGGAAATTGCTTATATGTGCACGAAGGTTTGTGCTTCTTCTCTGTAAGCATGACATTCCTTCTGGCGCTACCGAAGTCTGGCTCACCCTAGTGGGCACTCAAGGCTACTGTGTCTCGCTTTCCAGCTATGCAGCCTATGTTCTTCCCAACACTAGGTGGCGCCACAACACCAACTACGGTGCTCAAATTGGGGATTGTTCTCTGGGACTATCTAGTTCTCTCTTAAGGGAATTTAAGAATTGAGATTTGAAGATTAGTGTCAGCTAGTGGCTTGAGCTGAAGACATACAAAGTCCACAGGGTCCTGGAAAGTGACTGTGTTCTTTCTATTCTTGGGCAATTTTCAGTTTCTTGGATAGGAACCCCTCACAACACTTGAGGCCAGGGAATTATGGAGCAGGTAGTTGAGCAAAGAGAGGAAAGGTATCTGTTTATGCCTAGGCAGGCAGAGTGTAAAGGAAAACCAAGAAAACAAAGTGAGCCACATGGGGAGCTAATTTTGAGAGTATTGTATGGAATGATTTTCAGAAAGTATTAACACAAAGTGCATCTTTGATAAATTTTTTCACTTTATTATTTCATGCCTTGGGAATATGAAATCCCCTTGTTAGGAACTATGGCCGTGTAAATGAATTGAGATGCATACCCTTTTATGAAAAGATTTTTTTTAATTATGTGTCTGTGTGTAGGTATGTGCACATGCCTATGGAGGACAGGAGAGGGGGTTGTTGGACCCCTGGAGTTGTAGATACAGATGGCTGGGAGCTGCCTGAAGTGATTATTGGGAACTCAACCCTAGTCTCCTGTCAGAGCCACAAAGCCTTCTTAACAGCCAAGCCAGTTCTCCAGTCCCAACGGACATTTTAAAATTTGGTACCCCCCATTTTTTCTTTAGACATTTTCTGTGGGTTTGTGGAAACACAAAGACCTATGGGAAAGGAGACATTAAAACATCTCAGAACACAAGGGAAGGCTTCTCGGAGGCAGGACAATGTACGGCATTTGAGCCACGAAGCTGAAAAGAAACTGGAATAACAATACAGGCGGAGGGACAGGCTTCGAGAGAGCAGACAGGTGACAAGGACAGTCGGATGGCAGTCTGCTGCCCTTGGGAACTATGTGGAGGTTTGTTCTATTCTCCTGAGAGATTGAAAGGCAGCTCACGTGAGATCAAGACAGTCCTGGGGGTGACATACAAGAGCATAGCTCCTATCTGCAGGGTAAGGCTCCTCTTGGCTGCCATTTGACCCTAAACTCATTAACACTAGAGATATGAATTACCTATGACCTGCAGATGAGCCTAGGACATCTCCAGAAGGCAGATCACATGGCAGCAGAGAGCCTGTAACTCAAATAAGCCTGGATTCAAATTCTCCCTTTTCTGTTCATGGATCAGCTGACACGGAACACATGTAAACTGGCATGCCAGGTCACGTTCATTGCATACCTCTTGTACATCAGCTGTGGGAATAATGAATGACAAGGGTGGAGGTGTGCTAAGACTAAACCCTGCATTTGTTGTATTGTCTACTCATCTGAGCCACCCTAGGAGGGAAGGCATCCTTATCCTCATCCCACCTGGGAGAGATGAGGAGCCTGGAGCCCACAGAAGTGGAGCAATTTACTCAAGGCAGATAGCAAAGACAGGATTCAACCCCAGGCAGTCTGTGTCTCTGGACGATAGCCTGGTTTCCTACAAAGCCCTAACCAGAACAAAGCGCCTTTCCCCGCATCAGAACTTACATGGTAGTGGAGGAGCAAACAGTAGATGGGAGACACATGAGACAGTGGCATGAGCTACGCATGGCAGGCAGAGCTCTCGGAAGTTGGAGATCAGCCTGGTGTATATAGTGAGTCCCAGGCCATCCAGGGCTACATAGTAAAACTCTATCTCTGAAGAAAAAAAAAAAAAAAGGAAAGCAAGAAAGCATTATTCTGGACAGGTGTGGAAGGTATAACACAGTTACAGTTCTTGGCTAACTAACATACAGAAAGCATCAGGTAAACTGGCATATGTCTGCAATCCTAGCATTCAGGAGGCATGTGGGTCAGGAGTCTGAGGTTTTCCGTGGCTACAGCGTGAGTTTGAGTCTCTATATAATCACTTCAAAATAAATAAGCAAAGAAAGAAAGGAAAGGGAGCTGTCAAGCCTGAGTTCAGTCCCTGCAACCCACGTGGGAAAGGGGAAAGCCGACTCCTCAAAGTTGCCCTCTGACCTCTTGAATTTAGAGCCATCCATGTGTACATGTGTCTGAGTATACACATGAATTGTAAATAAAAAATATTTATTATGTATACAGTGTTCTGCCTGAATACCAGAAGAGGGTACCAGGTCTCACTACAGATGGTTTTGAGCCACCATGTGGCTGCTGGGAATTGAACTCAGAACCTCTGGAAGAGCAGTCAGTGCTCTTAACCTCTGAGCCATCTCTCCAGCCCCCATAAATTGCAAATTTTAAAAAGTGAAATTAAAGGGATTGGAGAGATGGTTTGGTAGTTAGGAGCATTTGTTTTTGCAGAAAACCTGGGTTCAATTCCCAGCAGCTTTGTGGTGGTTCACAACCATCTGTAACTAGGAGGGCTAGTTCAAGGGAACTGATGCCCTCCTCTGGCTTCCAAGAGCACCCAGCCTTCATTCATATGGTACACAGACATACATGCAGACAAAGTATCCATACATATTAAAAAACAAAACAGGGCTAGACAGATGGCTCAGTGGTTAAGAGCACTGAGTGTTCTTCCAGAGGACCTGAGTTCAATTCCCAGCATGCACATGGCAGCTCACAACTGTCTGTAACTCTAGCTTCAGGGAAAAACACCACTGCACATAAAATATAAATAAATACATCTTAAAACAACAACAGCAGGGGGCTGGAGAGATGGCTCAGCGGTTAAGAGCACCGCCTGCTCTTCCAGAGGACCGGGGTTCAATTCCCAGCACCCACATGGCAGCTCACAACTGTCTGTAGTTCCAGTTCAAGGCAAATAAATAAATAAATAAAGTTTAACAAAAAACAACAACAGCAAAACCAAAACTGGGCTGTAGAGATGGCTCAGCGGTTAAGAGCACTGACTGTTCTTCCAGAGGACCTGAGTTCAATTCCCAGCATCCACATGGCAGCTAACAACTGTAATTCCAAGATCTGACACCCCTTACACAGTTATACATGCAGGCAAAATACCAATTCACATAAAATTGAGAGAAAAAAAAACAATTACAAGTGTTGGATAGGAAAACAAAAACAAACAAACAAACAGACCCAGCCCGATAATGACTATAGGGATGTGGGATGTGTAGTGATAAGGAGGTAGCAGGTGAATAGTTTTATTTTATTTTATTTTTATAAAGACATAATTTATTTTCAAGGGCTGAATACAATTTTTTTAAACTTTATTTATTTATTTATTTGCCTTGGTGTTTGCCTGGAACTGGAACTACAGACAGCTGTTAGCTGCCATGTGGGTGCTGGGAATTGAACTCAGAACCTCTGGAAGAGCAGACGGTGCTCTTAACCGCTGAGCCATCTCTCCAGCCCCAGGTGAATAGTTTTAAACAAGGTGACCAGGAGAAGCATTATGGTTACATTTCTAACATTTGAGTTAAGCCTTGAAAAAAACAAAGTTCAAAATCATATAAACAAAACCACCAGAGGGGAGGGAATCGGGAGGAAGAGAATTCCAGGCCAGTTCTAAGGACCTGAGGAAGGAGTGTGTGCCCAATGAGTTCAAGAGACATTAAGGAAGTCAGTGTCTAGAGCACAAACAGGTGATGAAGGAGGACAGGATGGAGGGAGGGGGAGCAGCAGTCAGAGGAAGGTCTGTCTCAAAACAAAGGAAAAGCAAGCAAACAAAACTAAACCAAAGAGCCAGCACAGATATCCAGGAAGGAAATGAAGACGGAGAGGGTCCTAGAGGCCGAAAGAAAGATGCACTCGGCATAGATCAGAGCCTGAAGCAGCTACTGGGGCCACTTGTCTGAGGGTGGCAAGAAGAAACTCCTAAAAGAGCCCAAGGAGATGGGTGAGAAAGGTAGTAGGAAGGGGCCCCGGCCACAGATGGAATTAAGAAATCTGGTAAAACAATCAAAACCCAAGCTGTTCTGTGTGCCTGAAATGAGGGTGACCCTCTCCCATTTCTATTTAAACATGCTCTAGGTTATGACACGATCCTAAACTCATAAACTACTTTTAAAAACCAGAGAGGCAAGTAATTCAATGGCACATAGCTGGGGCAGGGCGGAAATCTTATATGGCCTTGTGGCGCAGATCTTGTCTTGAACCTCAGCACATTGGAGTAAACAGAAGCAAATCACTCAAAGAGAAAGAACACGGTGGGCGGGACATAGAGCTAGGGGCGGGGTTGAAAGCTGCAGGGCCTCTAGGGCGGGGCCAACGTTGGTAGGCCTTGGGGGCGGGGCTAAGAAGTAAGGCAAGCGGGGCGGGGGCGGGGCCTGGGAGTTGAGAGTCCAGTCCCCGGAATGCTCTCCCTCACTGTAGGTCACTAGAGGCAGGGCTTGATGGGGTCGAGGCGGGGCTAAGGCGTGGCCAAGGAGTTAGGGGCGTAATCGGGGTGTGGCCTCGGAGTTAGAGGAGCGCGATGGGCGTGGCCAGGGAGTTAGGCGGAGGCATTGGGTCTCTGCCAAGGATTTAGACTAGGGCGTCGGGGGCGTGGCCAGGGAGTTAGAGGCGCGGGTCAGGGGCGTGGCCGAAGGGAAAGTCTACTGGACGGGGCGTGGCAGAGAAGTTAGGGGCGGGGCGGAGCGCGCCAGGGGGCAGGGCGTGAGGAGGCCAGGACAGGGACACTGCGGGTAGTGGAGGCAGGCCCTGCGCGGTGCAGCCAGCCCAGCGCGGTTAAGTGCAGTGTCCCCGGCTCAGGCAGCCCCGGCGTCTCCGTCCTGCGCCCGCCATGCCCGAACAGCTCAGTGTCGCGGAGTTCCTGGCCGTCACCGCGGAGGACCTTAGTTCCCCAGCCGGGGCAGCCGCTTTCGCCGCCAAGATGCCCCGGTGCCGGGGGGCGGCTCTGGCACGGGAGGAGGTGAGGGGCTGAGGCGGGAGGGGTCTCAGGTCAATTCGGGGCCTGTCTTTAACCTTTGCTGGAGTGATTGGAGCTCCGATGGCTCTTTGCGGCGCCCCAGAAACTCGCCTTTCCTAGATCTGTGGGAACCTAGCTCATTTCAAACATCTGGGTCCTCACTGTGGAGCCGGGAAGACAGAACCAAAAGGACTTTGTGGGTGCTCCGGGTCACCTCGATAAAGACTCCTACATGTCAGGGCACATCTCAGATACTTTGGGCGACCTGCCCATCATATGTGTATTTGCTCAGCTTACAGCTCTGTGTTTTCGTTTTTGGAGCCCCACAAATATGCAGACCCCCAGGTCACTCCCTTTCTGAGAAGCAGACTCAGTCCTGACCCTACTTCTCCCGGGCTCAGAAGAGAGGAGGCCCCTTCCTCCTGTACGCTGGTTCTGAGACTTGGCTCGCCTTGTGGAATGAATGCGAATGGGAAGGCGCCAGGAGCCGGGGTTCACCTTGGCAGTCGCGGGCAAGTTTATAGAGCCCTCTCCCCTCCCTTGTCCTCTTTGTGTTTCCAGGCAAAGTGTCCCAGGCCCTTTCTTTCGCCCTAATAGGCTGCCCCACCCCATTCCCATGCTCACTGAAGTTCATTCCTGTTCTCTGAACTCACTACAGCTTGTGGTCCATAAGGACTATGCTGGAGCAGACAGCCTGTGGTCTGCAGCCAGACGAAGATAACGTGACCACAGCACTCTTCCAGAGGATGCCCCAAATTGGGGTGACATTTTGGACTTCAGCAGTATTCTGCCGCCCCCCACACCATAAGTGTACAACTGCTGTGTGGCAGATACAAAGCTACACAGAAATACTTAGAGCTGAGGTCTTAGGAAATCTCCCTTCTTCCTCTCCCCTGACTGGCTGGACATCTGTCTCGACTCTTTCCTCCTTGGTAGGGAAGACAGTTACACAGACTGTCAATTTCAAGTGATACTAACCTGTGTTCAGACCCTGGCTGGGCACTTTACAGGATGGGTGGGCCTGGTCATATGCCCTGATCTGTGAAGTGAGGGTGATTGTTTATCTCATAGAGCTGTAGATCATGGAAACAATGAGTGCAAAGGGGGAACCTGACAGTCAACTGACAGATCCCTTTAGATAGTGACCACATCTCTTGGATCCTCATTTCTTGTGCACACAATAGAAGTACTTCTTGGTTTTTGTTGACCTTCAAGATTGTCTCACTGTATAGCCCAAGCTGGTCTGGAACTTGGAATCCTTCGGCCTTGGCCTTTGCAGAGCTGGTATTTGTGTGGGGTGCACCACCACACTTCTTGGATCAGGAGTATGTGTCTTAATGAAGATAAGAACCATCGAGGCTAGGATTGCTTGAGCAGAAGCACTAATTTAGAATCCACCCACAACTGGGTGCTTCGAGGGAAAGAGGGAAATGCCTTGGCCTCATGAGTACTTCCTGCAGGTAGGCTCAGTGCCTCCACATTTCAGGACATCTTTAAGGGGTTTTCCTTGTCATCCTCTTCTCTAGGCTGACCGTTAGAGTGTTGGTTCAGAGCAGGTCTCCTCTGACTGTATGTACCTGTGCATCTGGCCCTACCTGGCTGTGTTAGCATTTTGTGTTGGGAGAGAAAATGGGTCTGGAAATTCAGTGGGCTCTGGTAGGTAGAGGCTTAGATTTGCCCCAAGACAAGAGCTGGCCTTTTTTTTTTAACCTTCAGATCCATGCAATTGCAAGCTTTTATTTTTTTTGCAACAGAAAAGCTTGGGGTCCCCAAGCACAGCTTTTCTCCTCAGCATTCCAGTGTCCCAAAAGTTGAGAGTCTGACATTTGAATTAGGTTTTGCTGGAGTTTTCTGGTTGGTTTTCTGGTCGTGTCTCTCTGTTATTATACTGTGCTTACATGCAGTTTGATACAGGGCTTTACCCCTCTCTCCAGTACTGGGAATGACTAACCGAATCTAGGACTCCATCTCTAGTTACTTCCTAATTCAAGGCTTCCAGCTCTAGGTGGTTTCCTGGAAGTATCTAGGGACTCTCCTAGAATTTTCTGGGCTTTTTCTCAACCCTACTGGGAAGGACCTTAGGACAAGTCATAGAAACCAAGAGTGTGCAGGCTGGAGGACCCGGTGAGAGAGAAGTCATCTGACTTCCTCTCATTTAAGATGGAGAAACAGATACACAGAGAGCAAGACACTGCCTGAGCTCCCAGAGCAAAGGAGTGGGGGCAGCTGGCCTTTCTCTGTCTCGTTGTTCTAACCTCTGTCTTGTTCTCTTTCTCACACCCTTCACCTGCCTGGCCTCCCTCTAGAATGTCTCCAAACCTCAATTATTTTGTTTTTGAAACTCAGTCTCCCAGTTCCTCCCTGCTTAACCTCACTGGACTTAAAGGTTGTGTGTTTTTCACTGTGAATCTCTGCAACAAGAGGGAGAATTGAAACAATCCCTACATCGGGAGAGTCCCCTCATCCTGGACCCCCCCCCCCAGCCATCATCCCATTAACTTTTGCAGGGAAAGTAAAGCAGTTGCCATGTGTGTGACATGGCAGATCTGGCTGGCTGCTGTGTTTTGTATGGTTCTCTGTGCTGAGCTCTGAGGACATGAGGATCCTTCTCTGGTTTGCTGACTGAATGGGGACATGCAGCAAGCACATCTTAGGGTAATAATTAGGAATGCCGGGAGCTGTCCTGAGTGTCTCCAAAAGACATAATCGGTGTTGTCAGAGACCAAAGGAACAGCTAGGGAGGGGACCAGGGAGAATCAGTGCAATACAGGAAACTTTCCGAGAGAGGTGAACTCCCAGGTGGAAGACTAGATGCATCCAATTTAGGGGAGAACACTACTAAACCCAGTTTAGTGGAGGCAGTGAGTTCAGGGACTGGTTGGAAGAAAGCATGCCAAGAAGCCGGGAGACCATTTTAACCTGTGCTCTGCAAGAGGCAGCCTTTGTGGACATGTGCATACTCTCAGTGTTTATCTTCAGAGCTGGCAGGTGGGGAAAAGGTCACGGTTAGGAGAACATTTAAAATATGCATCATGCCTTACAGTGCATAGTTGAAAATATGATGAAGTCAAAATTACCTTTTCTTTAGGGGGTGTGTGTCTCTGTGTATTTATTTTGAGACAGCGTCTATCCTGGGCTACTTTGAAATTTATAATCCCCATCTCTGACTACTAAATGCTGGTATTACAGATGTGCACCAGCACATCCACATCCAGTGATTTTGGTATTTTTCTTCCTTCTCTCCTTTCCTTTCCTTCTTTCTTTCTTTTTTTCTTTTTTTTTTTTTTTTTTTTTTTTTTTTTTTTTTTTTTTTTTTTTTTTTTTTTTTTTTTTTTTTTTTTTTTTTTTTTTTTTTTTTTTTTTTTTTTTTTTTTTTTTTTTTTTTTTTTTTTTTTTTTAAGGCAGGGCCTTGCTATGTAGCTCCAGATTGACCTCAAATTCTGCCTTGGCCTCCCCTGAATGTTACAATTATAGATGTGTGCCACCTCATCTGGCTAAGGATTTCATCCTTAAGTTTTAATATTCTTAGGGTGGGGGTATATCTCAGTGTCTTAGGTCTAATCACTCAAAGCAAAATGACAACATAACCAATATTAATATTCTCACGATTGGCCTCATGGTGTGCCCCTTTGTTTTAGTGTAAAAATTACGTATGCCAGGCATGGCGCACTCGTCTTTAATACCAGCACTGAGGAAGCAGAGGTATGTTGATCTCTTAAAGTTCAAGGCCAGCTTAGTCTACAGAGATCCTGGAGACTGTAGGAAATATAAACCCTCTCAAGCCTGTTTCTGTGGAAAGGAGGCTTGTTTGAAAGAATTGGAGGGGCCTCTTGAAGCTGAACAGCAAGGCCAGGTAGATGCCGTGTGGCCTGGGAGGAGTCCGGGGCTTAGGCAGCCACTTCATCTACCTCTCTCACTCTGTCTCATCCGATTATCTTCTGTTCTCTTCTCATTACATAGGCCTGAGTGCAGCTTCAGTCCCTAAGGTCATGTGACCTCACTGGTCCCCTGTCTACAGGTAACCCAGCCAGTCTCTCATGTCCCACTTCCAAGTTCCTGGCAGCCCAGCCCAGCTTCTGGGCTGGTTACAGTAGCTATGTCTCCACCCCTGGTTTCATCAGCAGAGGTCACAGAGGGATATTCAGGCAGGTAAACATGGCCACAGTTTTACTCTGGGGGAGGAAAGTACTCTTAGACTCCCCCTATGAATGATGTAGAGTCTTCCCAAGAATGATATAGCCTGGTCTCTGGGAAGAGGCCCATGCTGCCAGGTGCCTTCCTGTTTAGAGCAGTTACATATTATCCCATTGGAATGTTAAGGGATGCTTAGCATCTCAGAGGGCCTTGAAGGCAAGTTAGGCATGTAGACTTTTTGCTGGACACTGGGGATCAAAAACTCATTGTTGACCAGTGACTAGATGAGATAGATTTAACAAAGGTCTCACAATGGCACTGCATTCCAAGCTGTGTAGTAGGTGCTGGGAAAATCCCTCTCAGCAAGAGAGATAGATGCAGTTGTTGCCCGAGGGGTATCCTCTTCTGGAAAATTCAGCCAGGGAAAAGATGAGCAAATTCAACAGTAATTGCATATGGTGGCAGGTGGCAGGAAGTTCATCCCCTTGTCCAGGCCTTCCTTAAGGCTGGATCCTGGGTCACCATCTCTTCCTGCTGTCTTTTTACCAGACTATCTAGCCCATGGCTCTAGTCACCTTGGGCCTCTCAGTGTCGTACCCAGCCCAGACTCTCATGTCCAGCAGCTCACAGCAGTTTTGCTCAGACCGTCTTCCAGACTCCTCAGGCTGGCTGCCAGGTTCTGTTGCAAAAGTTGAGAGACTGGTGCACTCTTTTTTTTTTTTTTTTTTTTTTTTTAACCAGGGGCCATAAGTTTTGCCGGCTGTGAATCTGCAGGCTGCCTTCGTTTTTTTTATTGCTTCCTGGTCCACACCTATCTGCTCTTCCCCTAGAACATGGAGGTGATCTCCAGCTGGTCTGGCTGCTTAGCTTTCTTACATTTCCCACAGGTCCCACAGATAAAATTTATATTTATTTTATTTTGTTTGGCTTTTTTGTTGGTTTTGGTTTTTCTTTTTTTTAATATTTATTTTTATTTTATGTGAATTAGTATTTTGCCCCTATGCATAACTGTGTAAGGGTGTCAGGTCTTGGAATTATAGACAGTTGTCAGCTGCCATGTGGATGCTGGGAATCAAACTCAGGTCCTCTGGAAGAACAGTCAGTGCTCTTAACCGCTGAGCCATCTCTCCAGCCCTGGTTTTGGTTTTTCTTTTTTTTTTTATTTTTTTTTAAAAAAAAACTTTATTTATGTATTTATTTATTTATTTGCTTTGGTGTTTGCCTGAAATTGGAACTACAGACAGTTGTTAGCTGCCATGTGGGTGCTGGGAATCGAACCCGGGTCCTCTGGAAGAGCAGACGGTGCCCTTAACCACTGAGCCATTTCTCCAGCCCCTGGTTTTGGTTTTTCAAGTCAGGGTTTTTCTGTGTATCCCTGACTGTCCTAGAACTAACTCTGTAAATCAGGCTAGCTTCAAACTCAGGGATTCACCTGCCCCTGCCTCTCAAGTTCTGGGATTAAAGCCATGCACCATCACTGTCCAGCTAAAATTTATATTTATTTGATAACTGTTTCATTAACATCTGGTTTTGGTTCTTTTCTTTCTTTCTTTCTTTCTTTTGTGTGTATGTTTTGAAACAGGGGTTCTTTGGTTGTCTCACTTGTAGACCAGGCTGGCCTGGAACTCACAGAGATCTGGTGCCTCTGCCTCCCAAGTGCTGGGATTAAAGATAACATAATCATCGGCAACATGGTTTCTTTATAGAATATATTTTCTCTTCCTTGAGATTAGACTCTTAATTAAGCATGGTGTTATATTCTCAATTTTACTGTTTTTGGTGTGGACATTTATACACCCAGTCTCTTGTCATAGCACTACATCAGGTACCTAGAAAATATTGTTTAGTAACAAATAAATAAACCATGAAAACTAAAAGATAATAATGACCTGGTGTTGTTCCAGTTAGAAGGAGAAGGTTCAGCAAAGGCCCTCTGGCAGTAAAGGACCTGACATGTAGGTGACATTGAAAAGAGACCAGGGGCTAGAGAGATGGTTCAGTGATTAAGAGCACTGGCTGCTCTTCCAAAGGACCTGAGTTCAATTCCCAGCAACCACATGGCAGCTCACAACTGTCTAACTCCAGTTCTAGGTGACCCAACACCCATGACAAAATACCAGTGCACATCAAATAAAATTAAATAAAAAAATTTAAAAAAAAATAGAAGAAAAGAGGCCAAAGAGAGACGCCTAGTGGAGGTTAACAGCCTTCCAGATGAGCTAGGAGGGTAGACAGGGGAGCTTTTAGGCAATGCTAGTAACTATATTTTGCTGTGGCATGTGACTTTTATTATTGTTGTTATCATTCTTATTCATTATTATTATTTTTTTTTCAAAAACTTTATTTATTTGCCTTGGTGTTTTGCCTGGAACTGGAACTACAGACAGTTGTTAGCTGCCATGTGAGTGCTGGGAATAGAACCCAGACGGTGCTCTTAACCGCTGAGCCATCTCTCCAGCCCCTATTATTACTATTTTAAGATGGGATCTCATTATGTAGCCCTGGTTCTCGAACTCACAGAGATCTGCCTGCCTCTGCCTCTCAAATGCTGGAACTAAAGTCATGTGCCACCACAACCCAAATTGTTTTGCTTTTTTGAGACAAGGTCTCAATCATAGTACTCATGGAGCAGAGACAATAAGACCATAATTTTTGAGGCCTGCCTGTTCTACATAGCTAGTTAAGAGGCCAGCCTTGCTTACAGAATCAGACCGTCTCTAGCCACACAGAGAACTATATTAACAAGTTAAGGGATGTAGAGTTGGTTCAGTAGGTAAAGTGCTTGCTGCATAAGCATGGGGTCTGAATTTGGACTCTCCAGCACCTACGTTAAAAGCCAGGCCAGCCAGTGCATGCCTATAATGCCAGGGCTGGGGAGGGAGAGGCAGGAGGGTCCGTGAGGTTTGTTTGTTGAACAGTCTATTGAATTAGTAAGCTCCAGGTTCAGAGAGAGATCCTGTCTCAAAAACCAAGGTGAAGAAGCTGGGCAGTGGTGGCCACACACCTTTAGTCCCAGCACTCCACAGTGGCAGAGGTGGGCTGATCTCTGAGTTCCAGGCCAGCCTGGGCTATAGATCGAGTTCCAGGACAGCAAAAACCAAAATAAATAAATAAAAGGTAGAGAGTGATTGAGGAAGATAACCAGATAACCAGTGTCAACCTCTGCACTCCCCCTCCCTCCGCAAATGCATACCTGGCCCAAGCAGTGGGATATGGTAGGTGTGTCTCAGGCATCTTACTGTGAGCCCCAGAAATACCCACTCTGGCTGTTTTATATGGAATAGGAACTCACTTGATGGGAAACTCAATAGTTCCCAGATGTCCCCAGATGTTCCCAGAGCTGGAGAGCCAGGGCTGAGCAGCAGGCAGAGGTCAGCCAAAATGACATCACAGAGCCAGGTTGGCAGAACACTGCTCCATGCACTAAATGCCACAGTTTGAGATGACACTGTTCCTAGGACATTGTCACTGCTGCTGCTTATCAGCACCACAATGGACTTTCTGTGCTCTGTTCTGATTTAGACCCTCGGCGAGAGTCTCTTATTAACCTAGCCTAGGTGCAGGAGAGCCTGGAAAAGCAAGAATTCAGTCTCTTTGGCTTTTATGAGACATGACCTGCTAAGACTTGTATCATGAAGTCAGATGTCCTTGGCACGGGTTTACCAGTGTATAGGATGTCTGGGAGTCTATAACCCAGCACTCCAAAAGCCCCTAAATCTGTACTTCTCATTTATATCCATCTTGGCAGTGGAAATGGATGAGATCACCTCTGGGAGAGGACTCCAGGAGTCCAAGCCCTTGCTCTGAGGAGCTGAAGTCTGGAGAGACAGTGAAAGAATCAAATGAAGGAGATTGAGGAGCTTCCACGGCAGTAGGGAGGGATCTAAAAACCACAGGACCTCAGGGCTGTGAGAATGTTTGCAGGAGGGATGAGTGGTCAGCTGCTGGGGTCCCTCTATAGCAAAATAATCATACAGCAAAACCACCAGTGGCTTCGGCATTACAGAAGTCAGTGGCAAGTGTGTGAACAGGACTAGCATCATGTTCTCCTGTGTGCTGGAGAGATGTGGACAGGTTAGAGGAGATTTGTCCACTGTGAGGAGAGGTGAATGAGACATGGATCTGGGAGCCTGATCTCAAGGTCTGTCCTGCACATACTTCATCTTGGCTGAGGCCAGCTGTTTCTGGTCATTGGAGTGACAAGGTAGATCTGGGAAGAGAAACTGAAACTTTAGAGGAAGAAACAGCCTGAAAGTCAGTTTTTTGTTGTTTATTTTTTAATTTTAGTGTGTGCATGTGATGTGTTTGAGGACGGTGAGTAGGGTGGTGGGTGGGTGTGGCATGTGTTGTGGGTGTGTGAATGTGTGTGCTGGTAAACTTGGACGTGTCACGTGGGAGGCCAGAGGCTAACCTCAGACATCTCTGCTTAATTGCTCTGTCCTTTGTATCTGTCATTGCTGCCTGGCCAATGACCTCCAGAGAGTTGCCTGTTGCTGGGCTTACAAAGTACTGTGAGCCTGGCTATTCATGTGAGCACCAAGAATCTGAACTCAGGTTCTCATGTTTGTTTATTGAGTTCCCAACCAGCTGAGCCATCTCCCCAGCCCTTTCTATTTATTCTTTTTCTGGGATAGCATTTCCTGTAGCTCAGGCTGGCCTTGAGCTTGCTATGGAGCTGAGGATAACTTTGAACTCCTGATCTTCCTGACTTTCAACTTCCAGGTGCTGGGACTGCAAACATGTTCTGTCCAGTTTGTGTGGTGTTAGAGGTTGAACCTACGGCTTGGCAAGCCCTCCACCACCTGAGTCACATCCCTATCTTTCAGTCACAGAGGTCTTAGGATGATTAAGTCCCGTTGGAGGCCTGGTGTTTCCAGGAGAGCACACAGGGTTCCTCAGGCTCTGGGGCAGGCCCCAGGAATGTCATGTCAACCTCTCTAGTCACCAGAGGCACTTTGGAGGACTGAGCTGGCTGATCTGGTAGCAGCTGCTGAAAGTTCCTCTATGCCAGTTTTAGAACTGACATGAGCTTGAAGGACCTCAGATACCGTGGGCTCCACCTTGACCCTATGGAATCAGCGTCTCCTGGGGGGAGGCTGAGCAGGAGCCGCTTGGAAATTCTCCAGGTGGCTGAACAGTCAATGTAAGAATAGATTAGAAAACTCTGAATGCCCACTAGAGGTTAGTGACCCATTAAACCATATTTACAGAACACCCGTAGGTCCAAAGGCAGTTTCTGAGGTCGTAGAGGTGACCAGACAAGGTCTTTATCTGGTAGGGGAAGGACTCTGTCCTTGAAAGTATGGTCAACCTATGATGTCCACAGCATTCATTTGCCTGGCTGAGTTCAGTAGCAAGTAATCAGTAAGCAAGATCAGACAGACTTTGAATTGCTAAGGGCTGTGACCCTAGACAAGTAGCTTAACCTTTTGGAATCCAGTTTTCCATGTGTAAGTCGCAGAGCGGCACAAACAGACACTTAAACATGTGTGCAACAGGGTTAGGGCAGCTGCAATGACTGATAATAGTGAACAGCCCGGGGAGTCCAGTGCCAGGGTAGAAAGGGGCTCTGTGCTTTAGAAGACAGTGAATGAAGTGTAGAACCTTCTTGTTTGTTTATTGCCATCTTTTGATTAGGATTTTTGAGACAAGGTCTTCATTTGTAGCCCTGGCTGGCCTTGGACTGCTTCACCATCTCGGGTGCTGGCTTTATAGGTATGCACGGCCAGGCCTGGCTCGAGCCTGGCTTTTGGCCTTTTTATTGTTGTTTTTGTTTTTTTCTGAGATGGGGTTTCTCTGTGTAGCTCTGACTGTCTTGGAATTTGCACTGTAGACCAGGCTGGTCTTGAACTCACAGAGATCCACCTGCCTCTGCCTCCTGAGTGCTGGGATTAAAGGGTATGCTAGCAGGCTGGGCTCAGGAGTCTGATTTTAAAGGAGGCAGGATCTTCCTTCACTCTGCACTTTGTTCTTCCTGTCCCTGAATCACACATTTGATGCTAACCTGACCAGAGGCTGCGAATACAGTCTCCTGTGGTACCATTAGGTAGTTTCACTTAAGGTGGTGCCAAAAGTTACATTACATAAAATTCGCCATTTTAAACTTTTCTCCTCTCCCCATCTTCTCTTCCTTTCCCTCTTTCTCTCTTTTTTTGGCTGAGAATTGAACTCAGGATTTTGCAAGTTCTTTGCAGTAGGACTTTATCACTGAGCTACATCTCCACTTAAAAAGTTAAGTACTTAGGGGCTAGAGAGATGATTTATGGTTAAGAAAGGGTACTGCAGCTAGACTTGGTGGTACAGACCCCTAATCCCAGCACTCAGGAGGCAGAGGCAGGCAGCTCTCTGAGTTTGAGGCCAATCTGGTCTACAAAGAGAGTTCCAGGACTGTAATGCAAAAGAAACCCTGTCTCAAAAAAATAAACACAAACAAAACAAAAGAGAGAGAATGTCCTGCTCTTCCAGAGGAACCTGCATTTGGTTTTCAGCACCCACATAGATAGTGTGCACATACATTCATGTGCACACACTCATACACAATACACATAATTGTAAATGTATTTATTTATTTATTCATTCATTCTTTATTAAGTATAGTGATGGGGGGGTTGAATAGAGGACTTCACATGCTAGGCAAACACTCCACCATTTGGCTGTATCCCCATTTTTTTAAAATTTATTTACTTTATTTGCCTGGAACTACAGACAGTTATGAGCTGCCATGCGGGTGCTGGGAATTGACCCCTGGTCCTCTGGAAGAGCAGTCAGTGCTCTTAACCGCTAAGCCATCTCTCCAGCCCTGATGGATACAACCCATCTTTTTAAAAATATTTATTTATTTATTATGTATACAGTGTACAGAAGAGGGCACCAGATCTCATTATAGATAGCTGTGAGCTACCACGTGGTTGCTAGGAATCGAACTCAGGACCTCCGGAAGAATAGTCAGTGCTCTTAACCTCTGTGCCCTCTCTCCAACCCCATCCCCATTTTAAAGCATATATTTTAGTGATCTTTAGTATATTTGCCATATTGTACATTCATCACCACTATCTAATTCTTGAAGACATCACCCCAGTAAAGAGCCCTGTACTGAGTAGTGAACACCCTCTACCCCAGCTACTTTCTATTTCTGGATTCACCTGTTTTGAACACTTTTCTTTCTTTTTTAATAATTTATTTTTATTTTATATGCATTGGTGTTTTGCCTGCATGTATATCTGTGTGAAGGTGTCAGGTACCCTGGAACTGGAGTAACAGACATTTGTGAGTTGCCAGGTAGGTGCTGGGAATTGAACCCAGGCCCTCTGGGAGAGCAGGCAATGCTCTTAACCTCTGAGCCTTTCTCCAGCCCCATACTTTGGACATTTTTCAAAGAAGAATTCTTTTTAAAAAAAAAAAAAAAAAAAAACTTTATTTACTTATTTATTTGCCTTGGTGTTTGCCTGGAACTGGAACTACAGACAGTTGTTAGCTGCCATGTGGGTGCTGGGAATCGAACCCGGGTCCTCTGGAAGAGCAGACGGTGCTCTTAACCGCTGAGCCATCTCTCCAGCCCCTCAAAGAAGAATTCTTGTACTTTGTGGCATTCTGACTCAGACTTGTTAGAGTTAGCATTGCATTTTTAAAGCCCGTCCCATTGGCTAGCTTAGCAGACAGCAGGCTATGTAGAAAATGTTCCCCATGGAAGGAACCTTCCAGGCCATTGATGGATAAAGCAGCCTGCAATCAGGATTGTGGTAACACAGGATGTCCTTGCAATATCTGGGCCCTACATCACCCCCCAAGTTGTTCATCGATTGTCTGAAATGTAAATCCAGCTGAGTATTGTGTGTTTATTTTGGCCTAAGTCTGCCTTCTCCACCAGCAGGAAGTGGCAGAGCCAAGATTTGCACCTGGGAAGCTGGCCCAGAGCTGAGCTTCCTGCCCGGGTGCTCGGCTGGTGATGCCTAGCTCCTCAAACTGTTCTCAGGGTCTTTGAGGTCATAGGCCTCCAGGGAGGCTCCAGTGTTTGTTTGTTTTGTTGTTATTTGCTTTTGTTTTGTTTTGCTTAGCACTTTGATAGTATTCCTGGGAAGTCTGGGGATACTGAAAAAGCAGTTACTGGACAGTAATGCTATGAAGAAACCCTTCGAGGTGGTTAAGAGCACTGGCTGCTCTTCCAGAGGTCCTGAGTTCCATTCCCAGCATCCATATGGAGGCTCACAACCATCTATAATGAGATCTGGTGCCCTCTTCTGTATGCTGTATACATAATAAATACATAAATCTTAAAAGAAAGGAAGGAAGGAAGGAAGGAAGAGAGAAAGGAAGGAAGAAAGAAATCCTTCCTTTGTACAGCACCCCAGGGCAGTCACTCAAATACTGAAGGGGCTCAGTGCTCTGAGTCAGGTGCCATTACTATCTCACTTGACAGCAGGGGAATTGGAGGCTCAGAGAGGTTAAGTCACTTGTCTCCCGCCACACAGCTAAGAGGACTGGACCCTGAACTTGGACATCATACTATGACAACTGGAGTTCTTAAGCCCTGCTGCCTTTTAGGGTTCCATGGGCCTCGATAACAGTAATTAACTGACTTATAATTAATTCAGTCACTTGTTCATTGCATTGGCACTAATGGACACAACGTGGTGGGTGATGCATATACGAAAGTAATAAGGGGGCTAGAAATATGGCTCAGTGGGTAAGAGCACTTGCTGCCCAAGCTTGAGGGCGTGAGTTCGGATCCCAGCCAGTGTTTGTCACCCCAGCACTGCAGGAATCACAGTCGGGGATAGACCTACCGGCTTCCCTGTCTGGCCAGCCTAGCTCCAGGTTCAGTGAGATGCCCTGTCACAAAGGAATAGAGCAGAGAGACAGAACAGGGCTTCCAGTGCGCTTCCCTGGCTCCACCTATGCACACACATGGGACACCCTTCCCTCTGTTTTCAGTCACCCCCAAGGTCATATGTATGGCACACAGCATGGTAAGGACTCTGTAACCGGCACTGAAAGGCCAGGGCATGTCGGTTCTGCAGTCGTGGGAGTTGGGGGTGCCCCTCATGCTGAGTCAGGAAAGATGATTGTTTCCAGAAGGAAAGAGAGTCCTCCAGGCAGAGGGAGCAGCTGAGGTGACTGGATACAGCTCGGCGTGGTCAGGAAATTGCCAAGCTCTCCCTAGCTGGTGCCAGAGGGGCTCATATGATGAAGAGCAGGGGGTGGGTGTTGTCCTGGCTACCAGTCGAGGCCAGAGGGCGCCAGGCTCCAGATCTGGTAACTTTTCTGTCCAGTGGGCCAGGCTCTCCCTTGGCTGGGTGGAATCCAGGGCTGGTAGCCAGGGGTCGGCTGGGAGTCTTCGGGAATCTTCAGCCATTGGTCCAGCTATTAGCTCATCACTGCCGAGAAGTCTCCTGAGGAAAATCCCAGCCAGGAAACTTGGGGTTTGTTGAGGCCTCCATGTGGGGGAGGGCGTGGTTCCTTTCCTGCTGCCCCCTTTCCACCTCCAGCTACCCTTCAAGGGGCGGTAGAGGGACTGGGCCGGCTAGGCTGGCTTGCTGCCCAGGCTGGGAACCATTCACAGAGGCCCCACCTGGGGTACATGGGGGCACACGGCAGGCTTAGGCTCAGGCTCCGTCCTTGCAGGAAGGAAAGCAACTAAAACCCTGAAATAATAAACGGCAGAGCCAACAGGAGCCTTCCCTGTAACCACCCAGCTTCTTCATTCCAGACGAGGGGCTCTGAAGTGGGAGGCCCAGCCTAGAGGAGACTGGACAAAGCCACTCTGCTGATCAGGCTTGGCTCCCATAGGGCTGTGCGAGGCAGACGGTTGAACCCTGCTCTCCTCAAGTGTCTTTTGATTGCTCAGCAGGACATGCAGGCCCAGGGCACTGGGGAAGTCACTGGTGGACTTGTGTTCCTCAGGCTGGCCAGGCTGGAGCAGCCTTGCAGCACATTGTAAAGTCAACTCTGAGCATCCCTTGGGATGGGCTTAAGAACTCACTTCTGTCAGATCTAAACTGCAGATGAGGAAACTGAGGTTCAGAAGGAGAAGGAACTTTCTTGGGGTACACAGGGGAGGCAGGCCAAAAACTCAGTACCTCACTCCCTCCAGCCCCTGTTCAAGTAACTTGGTCGTGCAGCTTTGAACATGTGTACTGGGAGGATAGGCTGGTCTCATTGTGGTTGTCTCTGAAGACATCCCTGTTAGAGGAGTTAGCTCTCTTCAGAAAAGATGATTGGGGAATCAGGTGTGGGGTTGTGGGGACACATGCTTGTAATTCCAGAATGTGAACGGCTGAGGCAGGAGGATTGCTATGAGTGTGAAGCCAATCTGGGTTATAGAGTAAGACTCTGGCTCAAAAGAGAGAGGGGGGAGGGGAGGAGAGGGATAGAGAAAAGGCCCACCCAGTAGGGCTTTTTCCTTGAATGCATGAAGCCCTGGGTTCACTCTGGAGGTAAAGGCAGGAGGATCAGAAGTTAAAGCTCATCCCTAAGGGACAAAAGACACCACCACCCCAAATAAAAGGAGATGGGAGAAGAGAAAAAGAATCATGACAGAGCTCCTGCTTTGAGTTTGCCTCATGGTGTGTTGATGAACCCATTGCCCAGCCTCCCTGGCCTCCCTCCCCCCTCTCCCCTCCTTCCTCCGTGAAATGAGGAGGCTAACCACCACCTACAATGCATGACTGATAGAGCAAGGCAGCACAGAGTCACTGCCCCAGAACTGGCAACCCTCAAGTGGGGCAGTAGGCCACTTTACAGCTGGGCAGGATCTCCATCGAGCTAGTTTGGAATCTGCGTCCTTCCTGTTGGGTAACCGACTCCTGGCCAGTGATGTACTCCTGTCACCCTCTCCTGCCCCGGGGACAAGGCTGAGCTCCTTGACTCCTAGCTTGGCATTGGCTGCAGCTGCCCTCTGAAGCCAAACTTTCTACCCCAAGACTTTGTCCAGTGCATGTTCAGACCGTCTAGGTGCTCTATGATTTGTAGGGTAAAACCCAGGGGTTTGTTAAAAAGCTTGGCCCCTGGGATCTGCCTGCTTGACTGAGTCTGGGTTCTAACTCTTCTTTGGGCAATTGCTGTAACTTCCAGCTGGCCAGTCTCCTCATCTATAAAACCTGCATTTGGTAAAGGACTCCATAGGAGTCCCAGAGTGGCCCAGTTCTGGGAAGAAAGCTTGCTGTGCACCGGGCAAGCACGTCCACTCACTGCCATTCAGTGTGCCCTCCTAGCAGTCTTCACTGTGTAGCCAGAGGCTCACCTCTGGGTCCTGACGGCTCACACTTCACCTGTGGCCCGTGAGTACTGAGAACCTCAGACTGTTGCTCAGGTGCACCTCGCAGGGGTGCCCGACCTCCAGAGTCATCGGCTCTGCTTTGCTTCGCCTGAGGTTCCTCATTTTAGTCTGAAGATGCGTCCCTTCCCCTGGGTGGGTCCAGGGCTGCTCTCTGCTTGGCCCTGGGTCTGCTAAGCATCCTCAGCCCTTTGTCTGTGCCTGTCCTGGCCACCCAGACATGGTCTCTGTAGCTTCTCTTGGGACCTTCTGGATCAGGAGTAAAATTAGTGCCCACCATGGACGACAGCACAGCTCACTTGTACACTAGCCACGGGGGCAGCTTTACACAGTTCTGTCTTCAGGGAGAAGCAGATGGGGACACATTCTCATTATGTGGTGGGAGCGGGCAGTCCATAGGGGCTAGAGAAGGGTTAGGGCCAGGGAAGGAGCAGTCTCTGACCGAGGCCTCCACCAAGCCCTGCTCAGTCCCTCCTGGTCTCTCCCAGGGTCCTCCCACCCGGTCAGGGCCCCAGAATCTCCCAGTCTCCATTCTCTCTTATTGAAAGCTGAAAGGGGTCTGTTCACTGTACAGCAGTGAAGCCGCTGAGCGAGTTTCAGGTTACCCAAGCAGCCCTCAGCTCTGCTCATTGTAAGATCCTTTTTGTCTTCTTTATTTACTTTGTAGAAAATCGTTAACTTACTCACAGGTCTCTGCAAGTGTCTTATTCCTTCACCTGACAGCCCCTGTTTTTTTTTTTACTTTTTTAAAATTTATTTTTAGCACATTGGTGGTTTTGCCTGCATGTATGTCTGTATGAGGGTGTCAGATCCTTAGAACTAGAGTTACAGACAGTTGTGAGCTGCCATGTGGGTGCTGGAAATTGAACCCAGGGCCTTTGGAAGAGCAGCCAGTGCTCTTAACTGCTGAGCCATCTCTCCAGCCAACAACTTTTCCTTTTTATGGGAAACTTAACACATTCACAGAAACTCTAAGTTGGCAAACTCCACTCCCACCCTGCTGTTCCCCCCTGGTTCATACCACCCGCCTGCCCCTTCTCTCTCCAAGGTGGGGGTCTCATATGTAGCCCTGGTTGGCCTGGAATTTGCTATGTAGATCAGGCTGCCTCTGCTGCAGGAGTGCTGAAATCAAAGGAATGTACCACCATGCCTGGCTCCAACTCTCACTTATTTTGGGCCTTCTGTTTTCTTTGGTTTGTTTTTCTTGAAACAGGGTCTCATGTAGACCAGGCTGGCCTCAGATTCACTACAAACTCATTGATGGCTTTGGGTTCTTGATCTGACTGCCTCTATCTTTAAGTATTGGATCCACCAAGTCAGTATCTCTTATATTGAAAGAAACCCCGGGGCTGGAGAAATGGCTCAGCGGTTAAGAGCACCGTCTGCTCTTCCAGAGGACCCGGGTTCAATTCCCAGCACCCACATGGCAGCTGACAACTGTCTGTAGTTTCAGTTCCAGGCAAACACCAAGGCAAATAAATAAATAAAGTTTTTAAAAAATTAAAAAAAAAAGGGCTGGAGAGATGGCTCAGTGGTTAAGAGCACCGTCTGCTCTTCCAGAGGTCCTGAGTTCAATTCCCAGCACCCACATGGCAGCTAACAACTGTCTGTAGTTCCAGTTCCAGGCAAACACCACGGCAAGTAAATAAATAAATAAAGTTTAAAAAAAAAAAAAAAGAAAGAAACTCCATCTTATTCCATCCTTCAGCAGTTGGGTATTCCTCTCTAAGCAATAGGGATGCTATTTCTGTAACTACAGTACCATCATTGCCCTCCAAACATTAACAATCATTAACAATATCCCAATATCTCTAAGTCATAAATTACTCACTGTTGTCCCAGGACCTTTTATTTTTATGTGTGTGGATGTATGTGAGTGAACACACCCTTATGATGGTATGCACATACAATTTATGTGGAGATTGGTGTTGGTCCTCAGGTTCTTTTGTTTGAGGCAGTCTCTCATTGGCCTGGAACTTCACTATGTAGGCTAGGCTAGCAGTCCTATCAGATTTCAGAGATCTGTTTTCACCTCTTATCTCACTAAAAGCCGGCATGTACTACCATACCTGGCTTTTATTAAATTTTTGATAATTTATTTTTATTTTATGTGCATTGGTGTTTTGCCTGCATGTATGTTGGTGTGAAGGTGTCAGATACTGGAGTTACAGGCAGTTGTGAGCTGCCATGTGGGTTCTGGGAATTGAACCTGGGTCCCCTAGAAGAGCAGTCAGTGCTCTTAACTGCTGAGCCATCTATCCTGCCCCTTATTAAAATTTTTAAACAGCATATAATATGTTAGATACCACTATAATGTGTATATATAAAATGACTATATATGATACTATTATAATATACGCACAGTATATTTACTATATGTATCTGCACATTATAGTGGTATTATATGTGGTTGGTTTGTTTTTTGTTTTTTGTTTTTGAGATAGGGTCTCACTATGTAGGTCTGACTGTCCTAACTCACCATGTAGACCAGACTGGTCTTTTACCTCTGCCTCCCACCCCACTTCCATTACGATATCTTTAAACAGAGTGTCTTTTGTGGTCTACCTCTTGTCCCTGTTCACTCATGCTTAGCTTTTTACATGGGATCTGGAGATCTGAAATCAGAGCCTAACTTTCCTGACTGAGCTGTTTCTCAGCCCCCAGTTGCCCTTTGAGACCAGCTTTCTCTAATTTGGCCCAAACTGGCCTGGAACTCTCCTTGGTGAGGAACTTCCTCCTCCCACCTGTTTCTTAAGTACAGAGGTTATAGATGTGGATCATCCAGTTCATTTTTAAGAATCAGGGCTTGGGGCTGGAGAGATGGTTAAGAGCATTAGCTGCTCTTTCAGAGGACCCAGGTTCAATTCCCTGTGCCTACATGGCACCTCACAACCCTCTGTAACTCCAGTTCCAGAGGATCAGATGCCCTTTTCTGGACCTCCCTGGATACTGCATGCAAGTGTGATTGATAGATGTTCAGGCAAAACATTCATATACATACTATAAGGAACACATCTTTACAAGTATCAGGGCTCAGATCAAGTTTCTATGATGTCATTTGTTGAGATGTATTTTAAAAGATCCCTGAAATTTATTTGTTTATTATGTATACAGTATACAGAAGAGGGCACCAGATGTCATCATAGATGGTTGTGAGCCACCATGTGGTTGCTGGGAATTGAACTCAGGACCTCTGGAAGAACAGTCAGTGCGCTTAACCTCTGAGCCATCAATTCAGCCCTTAAATACTCTTGAGATGTGCTCTCCAGGACTGAGGTTGTAGCTCTAGGGTACTTCCTTGGCATGCTCAAGACCCTGGGTTTGATCCCCAGCACTACTAAAAAACAACAGCAACAACAACAACAACAACAACAAAACTCCTCAAGTCCAGGTAGTGATGGTGCCTGTCTTTAATCCCAGCAACTCAGGAGGCAGAGGCAGGCAGATCTCTGTGAGTTCCAGGCAGCCTGGTCTACAGAGAGAGTCCAGGACAGCCAGGGATGCTACACAGAGAAACTTGTCTCAACAAAACAACAACAACAAAACCTCCCCCTTCTCTATCCCTTCTCCCCACTCCCTTTAGAGACTCATTTTGTCTGGGAGTATTTGCAGTTTCTACATTATTTACTAAATGTGTTTAGTGTAATTTGGTTTGGGCATTCAAATAACCTGTTTTAATGACCGTGTTTCTGATCTAGAACATGTAATTTAATCTTCACTGTTGAACATCAGTCTAAGATCAAAGAGTCAGGAGCCCATTTTGAGCAGCAGGGCTTCCATGACCTCCTCACAGCTGTTGCTGATGTTGATTGGTTAGAGATCTGGGAGGCTGGGAGGGACCAAAAACCCAGGAATGCTTTGAAAGAGATCTGGGGCTTGCTGCACATAAGAGCCATACACAGTTTTAGAAGGTGATCTGCAGTTCGTGGGCCCCCAGGGTCTAGGTCACCAGATGGGATCCAACAGTTGGAGCTGTGTAACCAAAGCAACAGTTTCACCAAGTCTCACTGACCCATCTTCCAGATGGAAACCAGCAAACAAACACCTGTCTTCATGGCCTCATTAGAATTAGAGTGCTGGGGATTTTTATGTTGTGTGTGCTACACTTCCTATGTCATATTTCCAGGTATACATTTAATCTCATCACTGGGAATCAGAGGCAGGCAGATCTCTGAGTTTGAGGCCAGCCTGGTGTATAGGGCGAGTTCCAGGACAGCCAGGGCTACACAAAGAGACCTTGGAGAGAGAGAGAGAGAGAGAGAGAGAGAGAGAGAGAGAGAGAGAGAGAGAGGGAGGGAGGGAAAAAGCTTCATCTGGTGCTTGTTGTCTTGTTCTGTTTTTGTTTTGAGGCAGAGTTATTTGTAGCCCTGGCTAGCTGGGAGTTCATTATGTAGAGCAGGATGTCCTCAAATTCAGAGGTCCACCTGCCTCTGCCACCAGCTGAGGTAACAGGTATGCATCACTCATGGCTGTTTTGTTTTCTTCCTATTTTTAAATTTATATTTATGTTATGTATGCATGCACGTGCATGTGTGCACACTCTTGCATTCCATAGTGCACATGTGAAGGTCAGAGGTCAGTTTGACAGGATCAGCTCTCCCCTCCCACCAGGCCAGTCCCAGGCTTTGAATTCAGTTCATCCGTCTTGGTAGCAAATGCCTTTACCCACTGAGCTGTCTTCCCAGCCTTGTCTGGTTCTGGTTCTGATCATTTCCTTAGTGCTGTTTGCATTTTCAGTGAGACCTGGAAAAGAAACACCTCTGGGCTTTAGCTTTTCAGTCTATGAGTGTTACAGGTAATGGGTTTGCTCTAATAGTGTATAGTCTGGAGCAAAGAATTAAGTGGTCCAAGGCTACAACAGGGTGGAGGGTACATGGAGAGTCTCCTCAGCAGAAGGACAGCCCATGGGAAACTACTCTTGTTGATTGTCAATATTGTAAAAATCACTGGAGATAAAGATCCGGTGTCTGAGCCTTGCATTTATAATGGTCCAAAGGAATGAGTGTCTAAGAGTGAAATTTAATCTACAGTTTCCAGGGCCTTACTGCCAGGAGTTCTGCCCCTTTGCTAGGTTGCCATGGTAACCACAGCTGGTACTGCAGAGCCACGGGGATGAAGAATGGGTACTATTGATGCATCCTGACCCAAGAAGAGGTGCAGGCTGAAGGCCTTCTAGGCAGGGCATCTGGGCATGGCCTGGTGCTGCCAGCTGTGGCCTTTTGCACAGGCAGAAGGCACAGGCCAAGAGCCAGAGTTGTTGTTTTGTGTGTGTGTTGGTGGGTGAGGAGCACAAAGGATTCAGGTCTTTTCTTGGACTGGACAGGACAGGCTGCCTGAAGGACTCCCCTGGGCTTTCTGACTTCAGACACATCTCTTTTGTTCTGGGTTTCATCCATCTTTGCCCAGTGAAGTTTTAGGTCTTTCCATAGAACTGACTCTTAGTGTTGAAAGAAATCTAGATGACCACCACTTCTTAAATTTTATTTATATATTTATTTCAGTTTATCTGCGAGTGTGTGTATGTGTGTGTGTGTGCACACTCATGAGTGCACATATCGAGGCACATTCCATTCCAGGGAATCAGTTCTCTACCATCACTTTGCAAAACTAACTCAGGTCATCGGTGCATAGGCACAGGAACCTTTACCTGCTGAGTCATTTGCAGCTCTTGCTCATAGGTTCCAGGATCTCAGTCTCCTTAGTTCTGAAGGCCTCGAATATGTCAAGTGATAAAGTGCTCATTCCCTGGGGAGGAAACTCCTCTTCCTCATTTGGGAACATCCTGTTTGCACTGAAGACTGTGTCTCCTCGACTTCCACCTCTCTGTCTGTCCTGGAATCCACTCCAGGGTCCTCCAGATCCTTTTCTCTTTTCTGCAGAATAGGCTCACAGGTATTAATAATTGGGAATCAATGACTGCTGCCAACTTGCAGTCTTTTTTAAAAGTTAATTTATTTTTTATTTTATATACATTGGTGTTTCACTTGCATGTGTCTGTGTGGGGATGTTGGATCCCCTAGAACTGGAATTACAGACAAAGTTGTGAGATGCCATCCTGGTACTAGAAATTGAGCTCTGGTCCTCTGGAAGAATATCTGATGCTCTTAACCACTGAGCCATCTCTCCAGCTTCAACCTTGCTTTCTTTTTTTTAATATTTATTTTTATCTTTATTTTATGTGAATTGGTGTTGTGCCTGCATGTATAACTGTGTAAGGGAGTCAGATCTTAGAATTACAGACAGTTGTTAGCTTCCATGTGGTTGCTGGGAATTGAACTCAGGTCCTCTGGAAGAGCAGTAAGTACTCTTAACCGCTGAGCCATAATCTCCAGCCCCCAACCTTGCTTTCTTTAGCCAGGTCTTTTCTTTCCTTTCTGGCTCCTCCTCTAATTTCAAGGAGATGATGGGATAACTAGGGGAGATGGTAGAGTTGGGCTTGAGATTCAGAGGTGGTTTTGGTCCATGAATTAAAGCTGTGTCCCTGACTTTTGTGGGTCAGCTTGATGTGGGCATTTGGATTGTGTGAATTTGGTTTAAGTTCTGACTCTTAAGTTTATGACGGCATGACCTGACATCATCCTTGTGCTTTACCTGTAGAGTGGTCATGTTGATGTCTACCTACCTCTGGGTGTGTGGCCAGGGCTATGAAGTCAGCTGGGCACCTAGCATGCAGGGGAACCTGTATGACAGATGTTGGAGGCTAGAACCTCAGCTCCTGATTCACCACTGTCATTACAGGGTGCTGGAAACTCCTCTGCCTTTCTCCAAACACCTTCCCTTCCCAAGATTCTCTTAGAAATTTCCCTTCAATATTTTTCTTTTTCTATTTTTATTTATTTACTTATTATATTTTTGGTTTTTCAAGACAGGGTTTCTCTGTGTAACCCTGGCTGGCCTGGAGCTAGCTCTGGAAACCAGGCTGGCCTTGAACTCACAGAGATCTGCCTGCTTCTGCCTCCCAAGTGCTGAGACTAAAGATGTGTGCCACAACTGCCAGGCTTTTTGTTTTGTTTTGTTTTGCTTTTTGTTGTTGTTTTTTCAAGACAAGGTTTCTCTGTGTCACCCTGGCTGTCCTAGAACTCACTCTGTAGTCCAGACTAGCCTTGAATTCACAGAGATTTGCCTGCCACTGCCTCCCAAGTGTTAGGATTAAAGATATACGCCACAATGCCCAGCCCTGTGATGATATATTCAAAATATAACCACATAGCTTAAGATAGTGTTTAGCTTTTATTTATGTATATGTGGATGTGGATTTATCTACCACACTGTGTGTGGTACCTGTGGAGGCCAGAAGAGGGCATTAGATCCCCTGGAACAGGAGTTAGAGCAGGCTGTGAGCCTCCCAATATGGATGCCAAGAGTTGAACTTAGGTGCTCTTAACTACTGAGCTGTCTCTCCATGTCCCCGAAAGGACTGATTCAATCCATGCTGAGGTATAGCCAGGAGAATATTCAGTCCCTCTTTCCTATAATCAAACCATTGTGTTTCTGTAAGAGCAGAACATTTTGTATAAAACAAAAACACTGCAGTTCCTAAGTCTCGAGTGTGTGCCAAAGTGTTTCAGGCCCCATCTGTTGACACTGTGTGGTGAAATGACACACAGAATAAGGTGCTTGTGTTATGTATTCATAATCAAGGCTGCAATGAAGCTGCTTCATACAGCATGGGTGAATCTTGCCAGAAATAGCTCAGATTCATTATGTGTTTGATTTTGAATTAATATTTGGTCATCACATCTTTAGAAACATTTTTCTATTGCCAAATCATTTGCAGTATGTGACCCATAGGTTAAGAAGCTTGTGGGGGCTGCAGAGATGGCTCAGAGGTTAAGAGCACTGGTTACTCTTCCAGAGGTCCTGAGTTCAAATCCCAGAAACCACATGGTGGCTCACAACCATCTATAATGAGATCTGGTGCTCTCTTCTGACATGTAGGCAGAAAAACTATACATATTAGATAAATAAATCTTTTTTAAAAAGTAGCCTTGGTTAGACTCAGTCAAAGTTCTAACCCTAGCCTGGTGCCTCCTCTGTGTCCTACACCTTTGAATCTCTAGATTTATGTGACAGGCTGGTCGGCACTAAATGAGATAGAAAAGTTTGTAATCTTCTTGGGGTGGCTTGGTTATTTTGTGGCTTCTGTGTGGTCAGGAAGAACGGTTACGGCGAAAGAGTGTGGTCTGCTTATGCTTAGATGGGGAAGTCTGGGGAGGAGGTTGGAGGACGGCGGGACTCGCGTGCATGTGCAATGCGCACGCATGTGTGTTTCTGTGTGTGTCTGTGTATCTGTGTGTCTGTGTGTTTGGAGGGTGGAATCCTGAAGTCAAGGCTCTTTTATATGGTCCCACTGAACCTTGTACACCTTGCCTCTAGGTCCTGGAAGGAGATCAGGCTATCTTGCTGAGGATCAAGAAGGCTGTGCGGGCCATCCACAGCTCTGGCCTTGGTGAGTGAGCCTGCCTTGGGTCTGGGGCCTGAGACCCAGGCAGCTGTACATCCGGCTCTGAGACTTTCCTTGTCTGCAGGCCATGTGGAGAACGAGGAGCAGTACCGAGAAGCCGTGGAGGCCTTGGGGAATAGCCACCTGTCCCAGAACAGCCATGAGTTGTCCACTGGCTTCCTGAACTTGGCTGTGTTCACCCGGGAGGTGGCCGCACTCTTCAAGAACCTGGTGAGGCTCCTGCTTCTTCCTGCCAGAATCAGGGCAAATCCAGCAGCTTGTTTCTGGGAACTGGACACCGGGTCCTCTATCAGAGCAGCCAGTGCCTGTAATCACAGAGCCATCTCTCCAGCCCAAACCAACATCTATCTTCAGAACTGAACAGGATGAGTCAGTTTGTCCTGTGATCTCTGACCCTTTGACCTGAAGTTTCTACATAGTTCTGACATATCTTCCCCCGTTTTGAGACTGGTCACACTTCTGCCTCAGCCTTCTGAATCCTGGTCTCACAGCTGTCACCCCAGCTTTGTTTGATTTCTGGCCTCACTTTTCCCTGCACTACTCTGCTTCACCTAGGACCAAAGGCAGTCCTGCTATAATAGGACAGGAGAGTCCCATGCAGGGTGGAGCCGTCTGGAAAGGCATTGAGTTCATCCCGCCTCCCCCTTGTCTCCTCTCCCCCTCCATCTCTTCCTCTTCCTGCCTCTTACACCCCTGTGACTCTCCTTTGCCTCCTGCTACTTCCCTGGACCCTGATCCCCTGGGGTGGGGATCTCTGCTTTTTGCAGGTTCAGAACCTGAACAATATCGTCTCCTTCCCACTGGACAGTCTGATGAAGGGGCAGCTAAGAGATGGGCGGCATGTGAGTGTCCTCGTGGGAGAGAGGGGTGCTTCTGAGGGCACAGTGGAGGGGGCTGGGCAGGAGAGGCCAAGTGAGGGGCTGTCGCTGCAGGAGTACTGCCTCGTGCCAGCTGGAGGGCCTGGCATCCATACCGCATGTAGTGCTTGGCCTGTGGCTCAGACTCCTCACGTCTACTAAAGGGTAGGTGAGGCACACATGCTGGGACATGGAAGGTTCAGGGTATTGGCCCAGGATCCCCAGAGCCCTGCTGCTGCCCCTCTGCCCCTGGCAGCCCTGGGTCCATCAGAAAGGTCCTGTGAAAGGCCAGTGGCAGTGTCACCTCCCTGGACAGTCTGTCCCACAAAGCATGGGGGAGGAACTGCCCTCATCTCAAAGTCACACCAGCCTGGGAACCTCCCAAACCAGACAGGTGACTTTTTTCTCAGAAGAAGTTGAGGTTGTCTAGAAGGGTGTGGAGAGCTGGGCTGGCTCAGGCTCAGGCATCTGGCCCGGACTAGCCAGGCCAGGTGTCAGCCGTGTCTTACTGGCTTGCTGGGTAGCCTTTGGGAGACTCCTCAACCAGTCTGTGCATTCATACTCTTCCTGGTAAGAGAGTGACCTCATATCTGGCAGGAGAAATGGATACAGTACAGGCTATATTTGACCATCATCATGCTCTCATCCTCCACGGCCCATAAGAGCAGAGCCCAGAGATCACTGTACCCCAGACTAGAACCCATCACATCTGACTGGTTCTTGTCAACTCTGGAGAGAAGTTGGGGTGGGCTGAGCCTCAGGAAGGGAGTTGGTTGTGTGTGTTAGTGGGTATCAAGTGGAGAACAGCTCTAGAATGGGGTTCCCCCAAAGGTAGCATACTGTTTGTTCCAGGGCTCACATTTCCCTTTGGGCAACTCATTCTTTTTTCAACCCAGGATTCCAAAAAGCACCTGGAGAAGGCATGGAAAGACTATGAAACTAAAGTGTAAGTACCCTTGGGAGGGTAGACTTGAAGGGGTACTTGTGGTAAAGGAGGCTGACTTTGGAATGGGTCACTCAGGGTCTCTGGCTCTTAGGCCAGGCCTGGCTGGCTGCTGGGGCTCGACAGCCCAAGAGAGCTGTTGTGAAAGGACCATGATGCTGCCCACAGTGACATTCCAGCCCGTGGTGTTCATGTAGACAAGGACATTGCATCCTCAAGATCACTCAGTCCCCAAAAGGAGGTGTTAGTGTCCAGAGGCCCAAAGGGCTGCGTTGTTTGTTCAGGACCATACAGCTGGGCAGCAGATGGTAGCTACAAACATTGGGTTGAGCATAGAAGAGAAGAGGTGTGGCATACCCAGGCTTCCTGTGCACTCCACACCATACTGCAGCTTTGCCACCAGCTATGGACCATCCCCTGGACAGAGGAGTCTGTGGCACCCAGTGGCCAACTCTTCCTAAGCAGACTCCTTGGGCTCTCTCAGGTTCCTGTTTCAGAACCTGTATTCTTCCTTGTAAAAGTTAGTTTGCTAAAGAAAAATACTTTTTTTTTTTTTACAAAAAAAGAAAAAATTTTGCTCAGCTTTGTTTTACATACCTATAGTCTCAGACACTTAGAAGACTAGGGAGGGAAGATTAATGGATCCCAGGAGTTTCAGGCCAGCCTGGACAACACAGTGGGATCCTGTCCCATTACCTGTGCACACAGAAAAAGAAGGAGAACAAAATAATCATCTTTAGGAGAATATTAGGGTCACTTCGTAGAGAGTGTCTGAAAATTCTGTTAGAAATTTTATTATTATTATTTTACAAAAATGTATAGCACTCTAATTTCATAACTTAGAAAAACAAGGTTGGGGGGGGACTGGGGAGATGGCTCAGTTGTGTTCACCTTGCAAGACTGAGGATCTGAATTCAAACCTAGGGAGCCATGTTAAAACAGACAGGGCAGAGGCAGGTGAGGTGTGGTGGCTGCCCACTCCGCAATTGCTGCAGCTTGTAAGTAGAGGCAGGAGATGACCTTCAAGACCAGCTTCCTCTACACAGCTAGTTTTGAGATCAGCTTGGGATACATGAGATCCTGTCTCAGAAAAATACAAAAAAATAAAAATAAAAAGACAAGGTGAAGTGAGAAACTATCAAAACATAAGATAAAAATCTTTTAATTCCCATTTGAAAAATGAGACAGTATTGTTCCACTTATTTTTCTCCTATACACAGTGAAATATGTTGTCAAGACTGAAATCAAAGTAACCATATTATGTAATCTGCTATTTTTATTTAAAAAATATCCTGTGACTCTGGACATGGTTATGTATGCCTATAATACTTATATTTGGGAGAGTGAGGCAGGAGGATTGCAAGTTTGAAGTCATCCTGGTACACAGAGAGACCCTGCCTCTAAAAATGTAAACAGAGGTGAGCTTGATGACACATACAATCCCTGCATTGGGGAGGCAGAGGTGGTCTGATCTCTCTGAGTTTCGGGTTAGCCAGGACTCCATGAGACCCTGTCTCAAAAGCAAATAAACAAACAACAACAAACAGGGCTGGGAGTGTATCTCAGTGTGTAGTGGCACATGTCTTTAATCCAGTACTTTGGAGGCAGAGGCAGGTGGATCTTTGTGAGTTTGAGGACAGCCTCATCTACAGAGCTAGTTCCAGGACAGCCAGGGCTACACAGAAAAACCCTGTCTCAAAAAAACAGAGGAGAAGGAGGAG
>PVIH01018864.1:0-12907 GCA_004025045.1 Sigmodon hispidus
TGGTTATAGTTACTCCAAGGTATTTAATACTATTTG
This sequence comes from Sigmodon hispidus, assembly GCA_004025045.1. Lineage (NCBI taxonomy): Eukaryota > Metazoa > Chordata > Mammalia > Rodentia > Cricetidae > Sigmodon > Sigmodon hispidus. Next base: position 37 of record PVIH01018864.1, read on the forward strand.
CAGCTAATATGAAGGGTAATGTGTCCCTTATTTCTTCTTCAGCTCTTCTATCTTTAGCGTATAGAAGGGCTACTGATTTCTTTGAGTTTATCTTGTATCCTGCTACATTGCTGAAGGTGTTTATCAGCTGTAGCAGTTCTTTGGAAGATAGAGATAGAAGAAATTTTTTTAAGTAACATCTTTCTGTCCATTCACTGTACAGCAGGCAATTAAGTCAACTAACAAAGTGCTGAGGAAAAGAAGATGGCTTTATTAGAAAATCTACTTACTAAGTAGATAAAGAACTGTTCATATCTATTTTCCCCAAACACTGCTTTAGGAATGGCTTGTTAAGAGGATGGTAGGTACCTTCTCACGGTGGGTAAGGTGTGTGGGCAGGTTGTACACCTGAGCCAAACTGCATAGTCACAGACATGTTTCCAGTTCTTTGACTCCCCTAAAAAAAGCAGTAATTGTTCTGTTTGCTGGTTAATTTGTCTCCCTTCAGCTCTCAAGATATTTTACACATTACATTACACAAGCCAGAGCATGGTACCTGAACAGAGAAGAAAAACAAGGTTTGGGAGAAGAGAAATGTGGAATCATTAGTGCTTGGTTTCAGTTAGACATTGATTCAGAAGAAATTTTCATTTATCATACTGTGCTTATTTAATAAAATGAGCAGAAAGGGCTGCTACCCTGATTTTGTAACAAAGAGTTTAAAAAATATCAGTATTGGTTTAGCCTTTTCAGAATTGTGTACTCTGGGCTCTGCAATTATGTAGCAGTTCATACAAAGGTAAGGTTGGCTCAGATCACTGGATGTTATATACAACCACTAGTGGTACCCTCCATTAATCCACCTCAAATTGAACAGTTTTTAGACTTTGGATGAGAAACAATAATGAGCCTTCCTGAGCTTCCTGTCATTGGGATTCTTGGGGAATCTTTTGAAAAAGAACATCGACAAGAATGCCCTTCTGTGAGACGCAGTAAGACTGGGAATAGAAGAGAAAATGGAATCCCAGTTGCCACCTCCACCTCCATCGTCGTGGACTTTAGATGACCATTCTTCACACACAACCCCAGGAAAATTCATTCATCCAGCTCTCTAAAGACAAGTTAATCCCACCTTCCTCAGATAGGTTTAAATGATCTTCCTCTACAATAGTTTGCATATGTTTCTGTATCATATGTAATTTATTGTCACACACCACACATACACACACAAACACACATACACACTCATACACATAGATACACACACAGAGGCTTTATCACTTTGATGATATTATGTTCCTCTATTACTTGCGAAGTTAGTTAAATTTTTGTAATTTTTTAGCTCGTTAAAATATTTTAAAACTATTGGGCCTTTAGTTTATAGATCTTCCAGGCTCATTGCTGTTAGTAGGTTCACCTTGCTCATATATTCTCATGCGACCCCACCATCTTAAAGCTAGCAATGGTAGACTACATTTTTTTCTAAACTGGCTACTGGTATGTTCTGAATTTTCCCATTTTATTACATCTATATTTTCTAATTTATTAGTGTATAATCATTGTATAAAAGAATGGTTTTACAATTACATTCTCACTTAAGCGTGAATCCTTCTTACATTTTAGATCTATTTGTGGTGCACTGTACCCATTCAGAGAAAATTCTGTGGCTTTAAAGAGCTCAGATGATCAGTTCATGTACCTGTACCTCCCTGTCATCATACAGCCTTGGATGTAACAGTAGGGACAACATATCTTGAAAGTCACCTTCAAATTCTTTACCCACAGTCATAGCTGTGATACTATCAACCAAATATGTCTAAATTAGGTTACCCTTTTGACTACAACACATATATGATTTTCTGCAAAAGATGCTTAGAATATTTTTAAATGCTTCCTGTGGTCCTGAAGCAACTAGAGAATTATAGATTCAAGCAGAGTTATGCTGTGGTCTTGTCTTCAGAGGAAGGGTATGCGAACCAAATGAGCAAACCAGCCTTCCCTGCTGAGCAAGTAATGACAGAGGTGGCCCTCACTTCAGAGGCAGAATGAGATGCCAAGGACTGCATTAGAATATTTCATTGCCCGCTAAAGTAAGGTCATAACCACCACTTGAGTGGGAAATTCAGCCATTCTGCAGTTAGCATACAATGTCTCTCATTTCTGAAAGGCCTAGAGTTTGTCAGCTGAATATAATTAAGATGCTTTCTTCATTGCCATGACATCCAGTTTCAGCTATTTCTATAAATTTCCTATTTACTGTCACTGACATGCAGTGACCATCATAGCTGTAATGATGACTGAATGCTTTATAACATGTTTCACCCAACAAATAAACAGTCAACCTTAGGTTATTTGATTGGGATCTTGCACGTTATTGTTGATAAAGGAAAAGAAAAGGAGATGAGAGAATTTAGCCCCAAGTGTTTGTACACCAAACTTAAAGAAAACAAGGAGAGACAAGAAAATCAAGGAAGAAAAGAAGCCATTACTACCATTTTGGGAATTTCAGTCTCTTCCAATGAGCCTTTGAAGGAAACTAACCTGTGTCCTCATTTAGTTCTCCCCTACACACAAAGCCTGATTTTTAGAAATGCAAATTCCAACATCCTTCTTCAACCACTATACCTTGACTACATCCTGTATGTACTGAACTACCATATTGTACCCCATCTACATTTATAATGATTATGTGTTAGACTCTTTTAAATTAAGGAGATAGAAGTGTTAACTACCTTGATTTGATCATTTTACATTTTATACATATATCAAATTATCACACTGTACTCTATAGACACATATAATTAGAATAACAATTGGGGTTAGGGGTTAAGTATACACTGTGCAAGCATTAGGAACTAAGAATGAATTCCAACATCCAAGTAAAAATTCAGACAAGATGGCACATGCTTGTAATCTTAGGAATTGGTGAGGCAGGACAGAGACAGGCAGTGATTCTAGTGGTTCAACTGATAGACAGTCTTGCTGAAATGGTTAACTTGGAGGTGAGTCTGAGAATCTATCTCAATAAAATAAAAAGGAAAGCAATAGAAGGTGCCTCCTAATGGTTGACTGCTGGCCTTTGCATACATACACACAGATACAGTCACACAGAGACAGACACATATGTCTAGACACACATACACACACATATGTGCACACACACCACAAATGCATATACATTAGATTTAAATAAGTTTAAACAAAAATAATAACAATTAATTTTTTAAAAGCTTCACTAAGCATTTCAATAATGAAATTGACAGGAAAATATTTTAAAGCTTTTGAAACTATGTTGGCATGAATATAATTTATAATATGTGCCATAAAAACTATGATATACATTATAGATTTAAAAGCCAAGTTACTAAACTATATGCCACAAATATTTCCTTAATTGTGTTTAATATTTTCTGTATTAAAAGCTATCCAGTGCATGCAATCTTGGTTATTTTTGGGAATCTGATTATAAATTGTTTTTGTTTTCTCCCTTAAGATTTCTCAGTAATTTCTTTGTGACAAAAATCTGAAAGAAATATCATTTTAAGAGAAAAAGAACATGTAATGAGCTTAAATTGCAAGCTGGAGCTTTCAAGGGACATAGCTGAGTCTTTGCCACCCACAGCAAATCACTTCCTTCCTTCCTGTGGCATTCATAGGCGGCAATGAATTCCTCCCAGCTGAGATGAGATTGTAAGGGCCAATACTGCCCTCAGCTCCATCCTGCACCAGTGGAGTGTCCGTCAAAGTAGCTGAGGATCAGAAAGTCAAGTCACAAAGCAGACTTTGTGTACTATCAGCAAATGACATAAAGTCACAAGTTTACGTCATTTGCTGATCGGCTGCAGTACTTTAAATTCTACTCTCCTCCCTCTTCCTCAGCTCCACTAATGCGAAGGCATCTCCAGCAAGTCAATGATGTCTTCGAAAGGGGGGAAAGGTGAGACTCATTACTCCAAAATATTTCAGTTTAGATTTTAGATTCCCACCCTAGAAAAGTTCTTCCCCAGAATCTGCCCTATTGGATTAGAGCTCAAGGCTGGAAGCCACAGCCCAAGGACTATAAACAGCAAAGACAAGAACATCCTTCACATTCAGTGCCCCTACACTGTCCCGGTCCTTTTTAACTCCCTTACACTTTTCTGGATTTTGTCTGAAGCCCTTAGAAAAACCTTCTTTGAAACAAGTTGGTCTTGGACTCACTCGCCTATTTCCTCTGTTTTTCCATCGAATTGATGAACAATGCTCAAATGTAGACTATCTGTGAGCTGGGGACCTGCGTGCAGACAGGGCTTGAGACAGGAGACAGCCAGCTCCCAGCTCTCTGCTCACCTTCTGTCCTACTGTTTTGTTCTAAGAGTCACTTGAAGAAATGCAATGGGTTCTCATGGTCCTGTGACCTTGCAGCCCTGTCTCCCTTTCCTCTCTGTCCTCAAGGGAATTAAGGCAGCCCTCAGCTACCTAAAATTCTCATGTTAATACACTTGTGAATCGTCTCTCAAAAGGGACAGAAGGTCATTCAGAGTCCAGTCAGTTGATATTTTTTTTTAAGAACAGCCTGGTTTTATTTGTGACCATTTTAAAGTTTGTGTCCAGCATGATCTTGGCATAGATAGTGACCACTGAGGAAAAGATTTCTGAAAAATTAAGAAGCATAGTAAGGTGTGAGACATAAAGAAAGCTAGCCTAAATGAGCCTTTAAGCCTTAGAGTCTAAGAGTTTACCTTAGGGGAGTCAGATGGAAGCACAAAAGGAGCGTCCAATTCTTCAAATTCAAAGGGAGAAGATAGACACTGGACCAAGACCTTAGAGATGTCTCTGTTAAAAAAAGGACTTATCATTCAAGCATGAGACCAGAGTTCAGTTCCCCAGTCAGCAAATAAAAAGCCTGGTGTGCTGCTGCAAGTCTGCAATTCCAATGCTGGGATTACAATTACAGCCACCCTAGCCCTAATGAATGAACTTGGGGACCCTGTGTCAAAATAAAGTAGCTTATGTTCCTGGGGGTCATCTGGCCTCTACACATATATGCATATGCATGAGTGAATACACACATATTAGAGGAAAGTGTGTATTCTTAACAAGTGTGGAGGGAGGATACCCACAACAGCATACAAATAGAGCTTTTTACATTGTATATGGATGAGATGTGAAGATTTGCCTCCCAGAGCTAAAGTCTCTATCCCCAAGATGGCACTATCAGGAGGTGACAGGCCTTTGGGAGGTGGGATTTCCTGGGAGGATCTTATTGAAGCCATGCCCCAAAGGATGATCCAATGCTGTTATTAGAGCCCAGAACAATAGAGACATCCATTCTTGGACTGGAACATAAAGTACCTTTAGCTAAATGGCATTCTTTGGAAGTTAATTATTTCAGGTATTCTGTTACAATAATGCAAAGCTGGTTACTAATATGAACATCCTGCCATCAGAACATCATGATCCCTGAGGAACACAGCCTGCTTCTCCTCTCTATCCAACATGACCAGGCAGAAGGCGAATCTGTAGAGACGATGGACAGAGTAATTGTTAAGTAACTTTGGTATTTCAATTACTGCATTAGATGTGGTATTCTGAAAAGTCATGTCTGTGGCCATGTAAGACTGTGATTCTTATCCCTACTTTTTTTCCAATGGTAATAAAATTAGAGCCTATGGGGTTTAAACAACTAACACACCCCCAGAACTAGCAGTGTAGCAGTCAGCTTGAAAAACTTATGATGTGACTTGAATTCATGAAGAAGTCATGCCCTCCCTTACACCAAATTTGCTCTCTGTTGAAATCCAAGCACCAAAGTCCCCTGAGATTTGCCATGAAGATTCCAAAATCCATTCTCTTCTGACCAACTCTAGTTCTCCAGTTCATGGTACACCAAGTTCCCCCACCCACCCACCTTTCTCTGCCACCTTCTTTCCTCTTATTTAAGCACAGATCTAATCACTTACCCTCACTCAAAATCCTTCTGTGACTTCCCAGTGACCCAAGATGAAGACCAGGTCTCAAGCGCAGCTCTGCACACACCTCATCCTCCATGTCCACTCTCTGCTCTCCGACCACAGGGGCTTCCTTATCTCCCTCAGATAGACACTGTATCCTGCCAGGGCTCTTCCTCTCGCCATCATTTCATGCTGGAAAACTTTCTCCTTCAGCAATGCTCAAGCTTGTTAGGCTCAGGATTCCATTCCATTTTCAAAAATTAAGAAACTTAAAAAATATATGGGTTATATCTGTCAATATCCATATGTTATAGGCTAAAATGGAAATATCAAAATATTTCATTTACTTAAAAATAAAAGCATTATCTTAGGCCAGACCTTGTGCTCATTAGTAGATGGCCAATACAAAATGAACTCAATAATATTTTTGGAGATATTTCTGTCTCATAATGTTTCTTCTGCCCTCCCTATCTACTTTCTTGCCCTCCTGGTATTTCACTTATATATAATAGTTTTCTATATTGTGTTTTAGGGTATTTTTGTGCATGGTAACATGTGTGTATATGTATGTGTGTATACATATATATGTGTGTATGTATATATGTGTGTGTGTATACATATATAAATATATATATATATATGCCATGTAAAGATGGAAAATACACAGAGTCTTGTAGCGGGAAATCAGGAACTATATATGTGAACAATCGCGTCATAGGACTGGAGACGAGCGGGGCGTGGTTAACTAGAAAAGATTCTGGAAGTAGACCTTCGAGGGAGAGGACCAGGACAGGAAGCCGTCATTCTCTCGCGAGAGTCCCCGACCGGGTGAGCAGTTCAGCCCAGCTGCGCGGGAGTTCGGACTACAGTGTGGGGATGAGGAATCTTCCTTAGAAAGGCTCCAGCACGCTGCAACCTTATCCTGTCATCTTCTCTTAAAACCGGCTCTGTTTTGTAAGCGATTTTCACAAAATAAACCCCATTTAAAACATATCCCGGGGCGGGTTTTTACCACAATAGAGTCTGGATAGTATATGTTATGTTGCGTTTGAATTGTTTGACTGCTGAGGAAGAAGCAAGACCTACTAAGAGACATTTGATTATAAATGTTGATAGATTAACTCAATCTATATATTTTGTAAATGCCTTGATTTCAAAATTGAAGTCAAAGGATATAACTTTGGAGAAGAGCTTTTCTTTTCATTTCTACAGACAATGAGAGGTTGTATATTTATTCTGGTTTAAGAAAAACCAGCTTTGACCAAGGAAGACCCCCCTGAAATATCTCTAATGAGAACCTATGACCACATTAGCTTCAAGGCTGCCCACTGAGATGATTCAGGCTCATGGCCCCCATAAAATTGTCAGTGCCTCCAAACAGCAGGAAGTAGTAATGGAAAGCTATGCCCAACCAAATTTTGAAAATATTGTTTATAAATGTTTGTTTTTATTATAGATGCTTAATGTTCATAGTTAACCTCTTTCTACGGGAAAAGGGGAATATAATATAGAAATGATTTTAAATGATAGATTGTTGAATCTACTTTAATCCAAAAAATAACTGTTAACTCATAATATTTCACATTGGCATGAATTTTGGTTTATTGATACAAATTTAAGGTCAATTTTGTTATGCTGTATTGCATATTTCTATTCTTGTTTAGGATATTATGTTTAAGTAACTCATTTAAAATTATAATGTATAATTTAAAAACACATGTATAATTAATGTATAGATAATGTATAATTATCTATAATAATCAATTTATAGTCATGTCAGTTAAGTTTTTAGATATATAAAGATATACTACAATTAATAGGTAATTTTCAAATACTTCAAAGACCTACAGAATATGGCACTTAAAATATTTTAAGAACTTGGACTTTTCTGGACATTGAGATATGTCTTCTACTGGTAGCACCAATCTACTTTAAGAGGATGATGGGCAATCAAAGAAACTCCACGTGGAGTTTACTTTTTTTGTGGCAAAGTTTGACCACTGGACAAGAGATTGATCTTGTCTTGACTGCATGACAATATGCTAAAAAATTGACCTCTGGAACTTTGTCAGAACAAGCTGAGATGGTTGATCCTTCAGGTCCCCACTTTTAAGAAAACTGCCAGACATTCTGCAGGACCCTGGGAGACACAACTGATAAACTATGCCAGAATGGGCAGAGCAGTTCTTCAAATTTCCTGCTTCACTGAAAAATCTGCCAGAGACTCTAGGCAGTAGACTCTAGACTGTAGGCTAAAGATGGATGCTCCAACATTACAAAAGAACTTTGGGTGACTGTCCTGGTAGCAAGATATCTCTGTCATTTCAAGAATTTGGAGGTTGCTTGCAACATAATTCCAGTTTGCTCAATTAATATATTATCCTTCTGTGGTCTTTGATGGAGTTGAAGATTAGGTAGTTATAAGTATAGTTTTTCTTTGTTATAATAAAAAGTAAATTAGATATGAAACTTTTGACTTACAACTATAAGGTAGATGATAGAATAGTTTTTATAATTTTGCTAAATACAAATAGATTAGATATTGTAACTGTAATTTTTACCTGATAGCTGTTTTGTTATATTTAAATTTATTGTGTCAAAACTGAAGCCTTTTTGATTAGACAGAAAAGGAGAATTGATGTGAGATGTCTTTCTGTATGCTGTGAATTACCATTAGATAATAAAGGAATTGTTCTGGCTTATGGCAAAGCAGCTAATAGAAAGTCAGGAAATCCAAGCATAGATAAAGGGGAAGGAGGGCAGAATCAGACAGAGACACTGCAAGCTGATACCCACAAGAGCATATATGGAACACAGGTACAGACATGAGACACATGGCAAGACAAAGATTAATAGAACTGGGTTGAGTTAAGTTGTAAGAGCTAGTTGATAATGAGCCTATGTTGTAAGCCAAACAGTTTGTAATTAATATAAGCCTTTGTGTAATTATTTTATAATCTGCTGTGAGATCTCAAGTGGGAAAATTTCTCCAGACTGCAGGCCCAGATAAGCTAAAAACTTCCGGCTGCAGGCAGGCTAACAGATAGCTGTAAAAAGTCCAAGGATAGACAAGAGATCCTGATTGAGAGCACAGGTGCTGACTTCCTGCATCATTGTTCAACAGCATTGATTGAGATCTCTTCCTTGGCAGGGGCTCTCTAAAGATCAAAGTTACATAGGTAAACAACATAAAGAGGTCTCAGACTTAAAAAGCTGAAAATACCATCCTATCAAAAGCAATGTACAGATCCAACCTAATCCTCATCAAAAAGTCCAGCAGAATTCTTTGTAGACATTGAAATGATAGAATTCAATTTTATATGAAGAAACAAAAAAACTAAAACAATCCTGAACAATAAAAGAACTGCCTGAGGTATTGCCATCCCTGATTTCACACACATATGAACATTTGATATATATGTGTGTGTGTGTGTGTGTGTGTGTGTGTGTGTGTGTGTGTATGACAGAAATACACAATGAAAAAAAATCTTCAACAAATGATGCTGGCCTACTGAATGTCTACATGTAGAAGAATGCAAATAGATATATATTTGTCACCCTGAACAAAACTCGAGTCCAAGTGGATCAAAGACCTCAACCTAAAACTAGATACACTGAATTAGACAGGAAAAAAATTGGGAAATAGCCTCAAGTGCATCAGATCAGGAGACAACTTTCTGAACAAAACAATAATAATGCAGGCACTAAGAAAGAAAACCATCAACTGAACAAAATGGTAGCCTATAGATGGGGAAAGAGTCTCATCAACTCCACACCTGACAGAGAGCTAATACCCAAAAATATATAAAGAACTCAAGAAACTAGATATCAACAAAACAAGTAATCCAATTAAAAAATGGAGTGCAGATATAAACAAAGAATTTGAAACAGGAATCTCAAATAGCCAAGAAGCACTTGAAGCAATGTTCAACATCCTTACTCATCAGGGAAATGCAAATCAAAATGACTTTGAGATTTCATCTTACAGCTATCAGAATGGCTAAGATCAAAAAGACTAGTGACAGCTCATGCTGGAGGGGATATGAATCAAGGGGAGCACTCATCTATTGCTGCTTAGAGTGCAAACTTATACAGTCACTTTAGAAATTAATATGGCAGTTTCTCAGAAAATTGGGAATCCATATACCTCAAGACCCAGCTATACTACTTCTGGGCATATACCCCAAAAGACTCTCCATCTTACCATATAAACACTTGCTCAACTATGTTCATAGCAGCTTTATCCATAATAGCCAGAAACTGGAAACAACAGTTAAGAAAAGAATAAATAAAGAAAACAAGGAGAAAAAAATTTTACACAATATTTTAGAAAAAAAATGACACTCTGAAATTTGCAGGCAAATGAATGGAACTAGAAAAAATTATCCTGGGTGAGGCAACTCAGACCCAGAAAGACAAACATGATATGTACTGTCTTATAAATGGGTATTAGCTGTTAAGGAAAGTATCAACTACAAACCACAGAATCAGAGGGGATAGTACCAAGGAGTGCTCTGGGGGAATGAAGGGGAAATGGGAGGGATCTACGGTGGACTGGGGGCTGGTGGGGATGGGAACTGCAGAGATCAGGACTGGGGAGGCAGTACTGGAGGAGTGGAGACAGGGGAGGCTGTGGGGAGGTGTATGGAATGAAAGAAGAATAAATAAGAACGGGGAGGGAGAAGAATGAAGGCAATGAACTGAGGTACTCTTCTGGTTCAGTGTTCAAAATCACCAAATTTAAATGAGGTACATTATTCCCTTTTTGTTTCTTCTTTGTTGTTCTTTTCTTTTCTTTTCTTTTTTCTCTTCTGATTTTTGAGTCAAGGTTTATCTGTGCAGCTTTGCCTATTCTGGAACCTTCTCTGTAAGTCAGACTCACCTCAGATTCATAGAGATCTACCTGCCTCTGCTGATATTAAAGGCATGCACCACCATCACATGGCTTCAACATGATACTTATCCATTAGGAAATCAATCATAATGATTTGATTATTTAATGTACCCCAAAATAGAAAAACTTTTACTTTATTAATATGGACAATTTATATACATATTGTTGTTATGTAAGTAGTTAATGTAAATATACTTAATTTAAAAATAAATTTTAAAAGCATGTAACTTTTAAAAAGAAGAAGTTGGCATCCTGTCCAGAATGCAGCCCTAAGTCCTATTACTTCACAGCAGGTTGCCTTAGACTAATTATTTAGCTTCCAAGTGTTTCATTTCTTCTTCTGAAAATTATAAATAAGCTTTGAAAGGTTTTGGGCAATAATTAAATGTCAAAGTGTCTGCAAAGTGCCTAAGAAGTGTTTAGTAAATGACACTCTTGCTAGTAATTTCTATTCTGAAATGGACTCCTTATGTGAGAAGTAGGTCTACACATCACGGTACAATCATTCATAGGATACTATCTGGGTGGCTGAAAATGAGGTCTGTTTGGGGTATGCATAGGACTCATGAGGGCTATCATGTTGTCATATAAAGAACTAGAAATCTGCTACACATAGGGTGCCTCAAGAAGACTCCCAGGAAGTGGCCCTCAGGATTCTGCTAAGAGTATGAGGTCATTTTATAAAAGATACTGCAGCTTGGCCACCTATTGTGTGCATTTCTCATGTATCTCTGAGTGACAGAGTTTCCATCCACACTCTCTGACTGAGTTGGTGTGACCCTTAGGAGAAACAGTGACCTTACCTTCAAACTAAGCTAGAAAAGAATAGACTTGAATCTTTAATTGGTTTCTCTTATCATTCTCAGTATCTACTTTTGGCAGTTTCTCTACCATTAGTACTGTATTAGGGGTCGGTAGGGAAAAGAGAAAAGGAAAGGGAACAGAAGACTGCTAATTGTACCAAGAGTCACCAATCTGCTAAAAACGTTTGGAATCGGAGAACATGCATGCAAACAAGGGTTGGGAATTACTTGTGTGGGTTTTGTTTCCTCAGACTAACCCATTGCTCCTTAGAAGGAAATAGTCAGAATCCACTATCCAGAATGTAATTCTTATATAAGTCATGTGGGTTGGAAAGGAGATTTGACTCCATTGCTCCCCTCCCTGGTTTACTGGACTGCTCCTCAAGTAACATATAGGGCTTCTGAGGATGCCAAGACCCAGAGCATGATGCATGGAAATGAAATCTGTTCCTGGCAAGCAGAGTGACAGGAGACCCCAGGAGGCTGCACCAGCAAGGAATCTGCAATGCCTGTGGCTAACTCTGAGTCCTTGTTTTATCTTAAAGTCATCATCTGGGATAATCCTTTCAAATCTGTTCCCCTGCTTAAGAGGTGCTGAGCATGAGAACAAGTTCCCTCTCAGGGTCTTTTACATCAGCCAGTCAGAGCCAGCTTTCAGCAAACATAGACATCACATCAAACCTTCCAACAGATGTCCCCTTCACAGAAGTTGGAGCAGAACCAACACTGTGGAGAAGTCATAACAAGGAAACAGTGAAGCCAAGCTTTCCCAGTGGACAGACATAGCTCTCTCACAGATAACCCACTCTAGGGTAGAATGTGAGTTTTACAGAGTGTATGAGCAAGTCCCCTCCCATCCAGCAGACACCATTCATAAGATATAGGGAACTGTGTACTCAATGAAGTGTTGGTCAGCCTCACAACTCTCAAAGACAAATTTTAGTATCCAGTATAAGAAAATTTGGAATCAGAGAGTCGGCGTCAGGCCTCATATCTGTCTGTGGCCCCATACTCCTGTCTGGAGAGATAGTATAGATGTTTTTTGCTGACTTCTCCCTCCCCTTGACATCAGTGACTTGGAGAAAAACTACTATTTGAGGGGTGCCAAGTGTTAGCTAAGAGCATTCCACAGGCATTCCAGGCTACCAGGAGGTTCAGGGTCACTGAGTCAGACTTTGAATTTGAACGGTTGATGACTTTTGCAGGGGCCTCAGTGAACAAAGAGAAACCAGAAGATGCATACAGGTGGGAAGTAGGCTTTC